>JAODAL010019906.1:0-70816 GCA_025379985.1 Phyllomedusa bahiana | reverse complement strand
AAAAAATTTGGAAAAAAACCACTTTTAAAGAATAAAAATTTTTTTTTTAAAAATTGAAAACTTAAATTTAAGCAAAAACCCCCTAAAAACCTTTTTAAATACTGAAGATAAAAACAAACCCCCTCAAAAAAGCAAAGTAAGTTTTTTCACACTTAGATTTTTTTTTCGGTTTTCCAGTACAGTATATGGTATGGTCAATGGCATCATTAAAACCATCATCTTGCCCCCCAAAAAACAAGCCCTTATATGTCTATGTAGATGGAAAAATACAAATGGAGTTAATTAAGCCTTTTCTAATACGTAATGTAATTTGAGGAGCTATTAACCCCAGCCAAAAAATTATGGCAACGGCTATCTGAGCTCAACTGAAATCCCTACCCATCACCCATTAAAGGCCTACCTAAACCTGAATCTAATAGAAAGGTTATAGTAATGTCCAAGGTGAGATAACAATACCAATGAAATTGCATATAGATAAGGCGATACAAAGGGTAACGCCAATCATGCAGGTACACCATGCTAGGTTACAGCAATAACGCCCATAATATTCAAATGGGCAGGCTGCCCAGCACTTAAAGGGTGTCCTGCACAAAATACTTGTACCCTAAGCTCCTCAGTGTTTTAGGTAAAAAAAAATTATAACATAAAGGAAAAATATCAAATGTGAGGTATTAGTTGATATGGTAGCTACAGTACGCAAACTTGCAAGCACATTTGAATATTATGGGCATTATTGGCTATAACCCAGCATGGTGTACCTGTATAAATGGCGTTACCCTTTGTATCGCCTTATCTATATGCAATTTTATTGGTAATGTTGCATTTGTGCAGTCTCCCTATGTGTTATACTGTGGGTTTTTGCATGCTGGTGTGAACTTGTATCTCGAGCTTTTGCTCATTAATAACCGGCACCTGCTATATCTTTCCCATGCAGCATATGAGCCAGAGACGCCTGCTGCTGGGATTCAGTGTATCTTCCAGCCATTGAGCAGTAATTGTAGCTTTGTAGTTTTTTGGTAATTTATGTCCCATTTTTTCTGTGGTTTTAATTGCCTTTCTTGGACCATTATCCTACTTTGGACATTACTATAACCTGTGTAAATTATTCTTGCATGTTGTGAACAAGGGCTGTTCAGACTTGAAACGCGTAAGCAAGTGCTGCTTTAGCACGTTATTTTATTGCACTATGTTTGTCTATTTTTTAATACATTAAAGATTTTTTGATTTTTTACTATTGGTGCCAGATTACCTTTCTCTCTGGTTTTGGTTTCTTTGTGATCTTTTGGAATATTATGAGATCTTAAACAGACAATAGACTTTAGATGACTGTGGACCAAAGTAGCTATTCAACCATGAGTGACCATGTGTGCAAATTTTCCAGAGGGGGAAATAAATCTCTACCTAAGTCCTTTTAAAGGATAGGCTATGTTGAAATCCATCCCTCGTCATCTGCTGTCAGGGAAAGTGAAGAGTTTTCCCATACACATTAGATAGTTGGCCAGTCTGACTGATTTAGAAGTGACTATTTTTTCTTGAATATAATTCTTTCAGTTTGCATCTGTTTGAGGGAAAATCAAGATTTCTTACAGCGTAAGGCAACTTAGTTTCCACTTTTATTTCACATTATAACCTCCTTTGGTTTGCTGATAATTGGAGCATTACAATTTGAGAGTATAGTATAAGATAGATTAAAGGAATTGTAATAAATGCTAAAATAAGAAAAAAAAAAATCTAGACATAAACCCTATAAAACTACTCTATCTGCAATAAAGACCAATCAGTGCTCCTTAAGAGCCTATAAGCGGAACATGTCATCAGAAAATTACCTATTGTATAATACATGTTTTTATGTTAAACACATTTTTGGTTAGTTTTTTTTTTAATTTTCCATGTGACTGTCAATATTTGTTAAAAAAAAATCCTGAAATCCTGCAGTTTTCAATTTGGCCACTGGGCCTAATAATAGTCTGACACTTCCTGTGCAGAAAACTTTTCAACAGTCTCCTCATTATCACCACAGGCAGGATTACACTGAAAGATGAGCCCAATGTACAGATAACACAGGATTCAACATTTACAATAGGAGATAGTCACAACTCCCCCTCTCCCTGAACAGTAACTTCTTCTCAGGTCACAGAGCATGTCTGGAAAACTTTCCTATAGAAGTCAGTGGGTCTGCTCCTGTTCACAGGCTCCTATGTTCATAGAGCTGCTGCAAAGCATCTCTCTAAATGCTGTTAAAAGCAGCTTGGGCAAGGCTGCCCCCATAATCATATACAGAAAACATAACACAAAATCTACAATCAGAAGATGAAAACGGAGAAAAGAAGATGCATCAGTATCTAGTTTCAATTGGTTACAAAAAAATTGGTGATAGATTCCCTTTAAGACCTTTATTCAGCTGACTAAAAAGCACATATTTATAAATAAAACATCAAAATGTCATCTTCTTAGGTCTTACAATGGACGTGTGGATGTATGACTGACCTTTAGAGTGGAAGGTAGGACACAGCGCTGATCCTCCAGGCGGCTGCACTGAGGGAATAATACAGAATGTGTGAGTATTGTACATCAATAGACTAAAACCAATAAAAAGTTGCGTACAAGAAGACAGAAAAGAGGACTAAAGGATGTGCAACTAAAGGTTTAAAAAATGATACACTCCAATGCATCATTACTAGTGTTGAGCGATTTTTATCGACAAAGTTAAATCGCAAGGTTTTTATAGTGATCGAATTTGCCAGATCAATGCGATACATAAGGTAAAATCTAGCATCATCTATTAAAGATCGCGCCTTTTTCGGCGCTTCCTTTAATTATTGGCGGCTAGCAAATCAGATAATAGAAATAGACAGGGTGAGATTGTGTGCGATGTCCATGACTGGGGATGTTGTATGGTTGCGATTGGCTGAAAAATCACATGACTCGTATTTACATATAACAGCGTTTCCTGTATCAAGCCTCAGTGTCTCTCACGTCTCATATGGAAAGGAACGTGCGCTCCTGCAGTGGCCCACAGCTCAGCGAATTAGTCTATTTCTGCACAGAGAAACCTCTGCTATTAGCTGTGATCCTTCCAATTTAGTTATATTAGAGATTTGAAGATTTTATGTAGTTAGCTAGAGAATTTTAAAGCAGCATCTACCGGTGTAAAGTCACGGCGGAGGGAGCGGGGGGGGGGGCCCCCGCGGGCGAACACAGACAAGCTCTATCTATAAAGAACATTGGATAAAGTTCACCAAGACTTAGTGTAGATATTGTAGTGGAATATCTTTATTATTAACAGTTTGCTATTGAAGTATTTCCTGGATATTGGGCAGTCTGAACTTATATTGGATAAACATCATTTCTAGTAACTGCAGGTCTCTTTGTTAGCTGCAAAACTCCACTTTTATTATCAGTATACATTTCAGATAGGTGTTCAATTTTACCCATTACACCTGTGACTGTTTATATTTCAACCTTGCACTTAAATTACAATCCAGCAATCTTGTAGTCAGCACTCAGCACAGGTTGTTTGTTGCCAAAAATACCGTGTATCGTACGAAAACATAACAGTTACGTGTTTTTGATTTTGCGCACCCAGTACTGTCTTGCGCAGCTCTACGTAAATCTTAAACAGCAATTCTATATTCACCACAGTGATTGAAAGGTGCAAAAATACCGTTTATAAAAACATAACGTACGTGTTTTTGACTTTTGCAGCACCAGTACTGTTCATGACGGATCTACGTAAATTTAAACAGCAATTCTATATTCACCACAGGTGAATTGAAAGGTGCAAAAAATACAGTTTATTATATCAAAACATAACAGTTACGTGTTTTTGACTTTTGCGCACCCAGTACTGTTCATTGACGCAGCATCTACGTAAATCTTAAAACAGCAATTCTATATTCACCACAGGTGAATTGAAAGGTGCAAAAAAATACCGTTTATTATATCAAAACATAACAGTTACGTGTTTTTTGACTTTTGCGCACCCAGTACTGTTCATGGACGCAGCATCTACGTAAATCTTAAAACAGCAATTCTATATTCACCACAGGTGAATTGAAAGGTGCAAAAAATACAGTTTATTATACGAAAACATAACAGTTACGTGTTTTTTGACTTTTGCGCACCCAGTACTGTTCATTGACGCAGCATCTACGTAAATCTTAAAACAGCAATTCTATATTCACCACAGGTGAATTGAAAGGTGAAAAAATACGTTATTTATCAAAAACATAACAGTTACGTGTTTTTGACTTTTGCGCACCCAGTACTGTTCATTGACGCAGCATTACGTAAATCTTAAAACAGCAATTCTATATTCACCACAGGTGAATGAAATGTGCAAAAAATACAGTTTAGTATATCAAACATAAACAGTTACGTGTTTTTTGACTTTGCGCACCCAGTACTGTTCATTGACGCAGCATCTACGTAAATCTTAAAACAGCAATTCTATATTCACCACAGGTGAATTGAAAGGTGCAAAAAATAAGTTTATTATATCAAAACATAACAGTTACGTGTTTTTTGACTTTTGCGCACCCAGTACTGTTCATTGACGCAGCATCTACGTAAATCTTAAAACAGCAATTCTATATTCACCACAGGTGAATTGAAAGGTGCAAAAAATACAGTTTATTATATCAAAACATAACAGTTACGTGTTTTTTGACTTTTGCGCACCCAGTTACTGTTCATTGCGCAGCATCTACGTAAATCTTAAAACAGCAATTCTATATTCACCACAGGTGAATTGAAAGGTGCAAAAAAATACCGTTATTATATCAAAACATAACTGATACGTGTTTTTTGACTTTTGCGCACCAGTACTGTTCATTGACGCAGCATCTACGTAAATCTTAAACAGCAATTCTATTTTCACCACAGGTGATTGAAAGTGAAAAAACGTTATTATACAAACATAACAGTACGTTTTTTGACTTTTGCGCACCGTACTGTTCATTGAGCAGCATTAGTAATCTTAAACAGCAATTCTATATTCACACGGTGAATTGAAGGTGAAAAAAATCGTTATATATACAAACATAACAGTTACGTGTTTTTTGACTTTTGCGCACCCAGTACTGTTCATTGACGCAGCATCTACGTAAATCTTAAAACAGCAATTCTATTTTCACCACAGGTGAATTGAAAGGTGCAAAAAATACAGTTTATTATATCAAAACATAACAGTTACGTGTTTTTTGACTTTTGCGCACCCAGTACTGTTCATGACGCAGCATCTACGTAAATCTTAAAACAGCAATTCTATATTCACCACAGGTGAATTGAAAGGTGCAAAAAATACGTTTATTATACAAACAACAGACGTGTTTTTGACTTTTGCGCCCAGTACTGTTCTTGAGCAGCATCTCGAAATCTTAAAACAGCAATTATATCACACAGGTGATGAAAGGTCAAAAAATACTTTATTATATCAAACATAACAGTTAGTGTTTTGACTTTTGCGCACCCAGTACTGTTCATTGACGCAGCATCTACGTAAATCTTAAAACAGCAATTCTATATTCACCACAGGTGAATTGAAAGGTGCAAAAAATACCGTGTATTATACGAAAACATAACAGTTACGTGTTTTTTGACTTTTGCGCACCCAGTACTGTTCATTGACGCAGCATCTACGTAAATCTTAAAACAGCAATTCTATATTCACCACAGGTGAATTGAAAGGTGCAAAAAAAATACCATTTATTATACCAAAACATAACAGATACGTGTTTTTTGGACTTTTGCCCAGTCCAGATTTGTTGATAGACACCTTGCAGTTAAATTTGAATCCAGCAATTTTGTTTTGATTAGAGGGATTTGAGAATAGCTGTGATTTGCCGTCTTTTAATAAGAGGACTTTCCAAAACTATTCCATACCTTCTCAAATTTTTATATTTCTGGACATGGAGCGAAATGCAGGTGGTAAAGCGAGCAAAGAGGGGGGTAGAACATGGAGGTTAGAGGTACGAGAGAAGGTGCTCCTTCAGTGTCTGGCGACAACACGCATGCCAGCGGATCGTCAGTTGCAGGACCGTCAGGCCTGTCATCGCTGGGTCAGGGCCCTGTGAATCTAAGTAACGAACATCGTCGCCAATCTGTCCTTCGTGGTTAATGCAACCTGCATCTAGCAGTCTTACCTCCTCGTCCTCCCAGTCACGGCCACAAATGTCGTCATCGCATCATCAGCATCCGTCCAACATGAAGCAGCCCAAATGTCAACTCGTGTACCCACCACTGTGGATAATCCATTGTTGAAGACCTCTTTGATGACAAAATGCGGTTGGGGTCAGAAGGCATGTTAAAAGAATCAAGAGGATGATTTAGTCTGCTCTGACGCCAGTTACTGATGCCACAAGAGGAGGTGAGGAGAGCCGGTCAATACGGCAAAAATCCCGGGGGGCGGTCGGCAACGATCCTATTGCAGTTGCCTTGCTTGTAGCCCGCAGCTCTGGATGCTGAAATGTCAGGGTCGACCAGTCACCCTGTGTTGATGAGTGATGATGATGGACGACATTGCGGATCCAGATCCTGGTCTTTTCCGCAGAATTTGCTTGCGAGCGCTTCATCAGTGGACGAGGGGAAGACTATGGGTTTGTCATACGGGTCCGGCCACAAAAAAAGGGAGGGGCGGTCGCAGAAGCAGAAGTCCCGCTGATTATGATTCCGCCAGCCTCGGTCAGCGCAAACCCCTCGTCCTCGCTTATCAGTACGTCAAAAAGGTCCAGGACCTCTTCAAGCTGGGCCTTCTGTGAGCAAGCCTCTGATTACACCCAGCGATGTCATATACCGCCTTTGACGCCGTAAACGCTTAAGTAGAGGCAACAGAACCTTTTATGTGGTTAACCACCACCAACATGTCTGAGTCACATGCAGCGAATGCATTGAGTTGAAATGGAGGGAACACTTGGCCAAAAAACGGCCAGGGACAGGACGCCGGGCCTCCAACCAACTGTCACACCCTAAGTCTCCACCTACTCCTCTCCTCCGCCACCACCAAGCGTTCCTCCGCTGCACATGTCTCTCAGAGTCATGATCAGGGATCAGCCCCGCTTCAGCCTCCACGTCGCCCGGATCCCACCAGCACACCAGAGACCCATACCTACCCCTTTATCCTTGCCAGTTTGACGACCTGCACGCCGTACAGCGGCCGTCTAGCGTCCAGCCTTCGTCTTTCCAGGTTTTGGGATCAGAGAAACACTTTTTAACCCACAAATCACATCCCATAGCCAAAAGCTGAAATGTCGCATTGCCAGGCTTTTGGCCTTGGAAATGTTGCCCTTTCCGTCTGGTGGTCCAGATGGGTTCCGCCACGTCATGGCCCTCGCCTGCCCCCCAATACCAGATTGCGAGCAGCATTTCTTTGCAGAAAGCCGTCCCTGCCCGGGCCAGCCGTGTTCATCTAACATTTCAAGCGCGTTGTCTGCATCTGTGTCCGGAGAAAGTCCATCTCACCACCGACACATGGACTAGTAAGCCACGGCCAAGGCGCTATATCTCAGTGACAGCTCACTGGGTGAGATGGGTGGATGTTTCTGGGGGGTTGACGGTGGCTCTCAGGCTCGGCGCAACGCTACTTTCAAAACTGCGGGATGGGTGCAGGGCTCTTTCCCCCCATGTTTACTTGGTGGGCATTCACGTGCCCAGAGGACACCAGGCCGTGTTGAAATTAATCTGCCTTGGAGACCGTCCACACACAGGTCAGGAGATGTGGACGGCTTCTACAGCAACGAGAACGAGCGCTGGCTGGTTGACAAGACCTTGTGCCAGGCAAGGTGGTGTGCGATAACGGGGCGAAATCTGCTGGCCGCCATTAAGATCGGCTAGGCTGGAGACACATCCCTTGCTGGCACATGTCATGAAACCTTGTCGTCCAGAAATTTCTAATGAGCTTCCCGGGGGTCTGGACTGCCTGCTGAAGAAGGCTCGAGGTCTGAGTTCGAACTTTCTTCGCCGTTCGCACCCTGCTCATCCGCCTGGTGAGTTGCAGCGGTAAGATCGGCCTCCCCGTCAAACCCGTCATCATTGTTGAGTGGTGCCAATCACGATGGAATTCACCCACCACTCATGCTCAGGCGATTGTGGCAGAGCGCCTCATGCATTACGCAGTACGAAGTGACACTTGGCCTGCAAGCAGCGGTACCGGTCCTCGGGGGTGTTGACACCACCGAGAGTGGGACGGCAGGTGAAAGAGCTCTGCACCACTCCTTGCCAGTTTGAAGAAGCCACCAGAAAATGGTCAGTGCGGACAATGCCCTTGTCAGCATGAGCATTGTGGTGATCTTAGCTTGAACGATCGTTGTAGACACTCTGAAATCATCAGCAGGTCCCGCCAGCGACGGAGGAGGGACGGACACAGATGCGGACACGGAGCCTTTCTCTCCGTCAAATCCACAAGGCCCGACAGTTTCACAAGATTTCATCGGTCTCTTCATTAGGCAGTGGTTCGGGTCCTGATGCTAGTGCAAGGTGGCGCCATCGCTCTCAGGGTGCATCACTCTCAGGCAAGCCAGGGCTGTGTGTTGAAGCTGTGCCGGAGGCAGCGGAGGAGGAGGAGGAGGAGGACGGGATATTACCTTGACAACGATGTTACGACGTCCCTGCCTTGGAAAGAGGTTGGCGCGACTTGAGGCGGAGAGGAAGATGAGGAAAGATAAGTTTGCTAGTCCCCTTCGACCAGAGGCTTGGGGGAAACAAGGCTCCATCACTCACATGAGTGCTTGGATGCTCCATTTCCCTCCAACATGATCTCGCATTAAGGCCATTCAAAAATGAAAACAACACGTTACTGGGTGGGCCACCCTCTGGATCCACGGTACAAACAAAAATCAGCACTTTCCTACCACCCACCAAATAGAGATTAAAAATGCAGGAAATGGAGACCTGCTGATTGGTCAACACTGGGAGACATCTGTTGCGTTGCTTTCACGTACCCCAAATGTCAACGGTGTGGAAGACAACATATCAGCGACGTCCGACAGCAGTAAGAGTGAATTTAGGGTAGCTGGCAGCAGCAGGCAAGGTGGCCAGAAGCCTAATGGGTGACCCTGGCAATCTTTGTTTTACCACCTTCACCAACGCATTGCTAATGCAGGGCACACATCCAACACACAGAGATCAGCTTAAGATCATGGTGCACGACTATATGCGTCTCAACACCGATGTTTTTGCATGTGTTCCGGACCCAATAGTCTTCTGGGTATCCAAAATGGACGAATGGCCCGAGTGGTCGTCAACGCCATAGCGGTGTTGTTGTCCTGCCCAGCAGCCAGCGTCATATCTGAGCGGGACCTTCAGCACGCTGGAGGAGTCATTACAGACAAACGCATCCGGCTTTACACAGATAATGTGGATCGTTTGACTTTCATCATGAGGACAGGCATGGATCTTGATGATGTTTGTAGGCCCCAATTGCCGAGGTCACCGATTAGTTGCGGTCTACTTCACATTCCTCTTCAACAGAAATGGTCCTCTTGAAAACTTTTTTTAAAATGATCATTTCTTACTGCAATTTTTATTCTTCTTTTCTCCAACAGTTCATTTTGATGGTTTTGCTGTGATGAGGAGACTGTAAGAAGACAGCAAGGTTTTCCGGACACACCGTATTCCATTTACTCACTTTATTATTAAGAAGTTTCGCTTGTCAATGTTTGAGGTCATGTTGCTGTGGATAAAGCAATTAATTCATGGTCATTGAACAGAAAATGTGACTCTAAGTGGCATTTCTCCTATCACAATTTTTAATAGTGGCTGAGAAGTCATATTATAATTTTTTGGGTCATGTTGCTGTGAGATACAGCTATAATTATGGTCCTTTGAATTGAAATGTGCTTCTAAGGGCATTTCTTCCCTCACAATTTTTAACAGTGGTGAGAAGTCATTTTTATAATTTTTTGGGTCATGGGCTGCTTTGAAATGCAGCGAATTACTACAGATCCTATTATAAAAAAAATGTTGTGTTCTAACAGACATTTGTTCTTCGCAATTGACCAAAGTGGTTCAAGGGTCAGAGCTTTGAATTTTTGGGGGCATTATGCTGTGACATGCAGCTAATATACACGCAGGTCCTGTTCTTAAAATGTTGTTTTAAAGTCAATTTGTTCTTTCACAATTGACCAGTGCTCATGGTGTCATGCTTTGAATTTTGGGGGCATTTTGCTTGGACATGCAGCTATACTTCAGGTCCTATTCTAAAAAATGTTGTTTCTAACAGACATTATGTTTTTCACCCAGAAATGACCAAAGTGGCTCACAGGGTCATGCTTTGATTTTTGAGGGGCATTCTTGCTTGTGCTCAATGCAGCTCATAACTACTGGTCCTATTCTTAACAATGTTGTTTTAACAGACATTTGCGTCTTCACAAATTGACCCAAAGTGCTCAAGGGTCATTGCTTGGAATTTTTGGGGCATTTTTGTGTGACATGCAAAGCTATAATACAGGTCCTATTCTAAAAAATGTTGTTTCTTTCAGACATTTGTTCTTGCACAATTGTCAGAGAGGCTCAATGAGTGATGTTGCTTCTGTCAGAAAACAGGAATAGGTAGGACACTGTTAATGGACACATATTGCAAAATGACTTGTTTTGCAAGATCTTAACATAGCTATCAATCCCTGTATTGAGACAACCCCATTTAAATACAATGAAAAAAGAGAACAAAGACATGGTGGGATTCCATCCTAATCTTTAAAAATGTGTTTTCTAGATTGTAAATTAGACTAAAAAAACTTGATGTACAATAATAGCTGTTAAAAAAATTTCCTCTGAATTGTACTAAGGGACGGGTACAGGAAAACTTGACCAGATGTAGGTTATTCAGAGGACATGGAGTAAGGAGCACAGACAGAGAACATATGTAACAGAGACCATTTCCTCAGCACGTTGAGTAAATGAGAAAAAGAATGCCAAGATAAAGGGCACCTGGGTGTAACAGGAGCGTTAACACACCAGTATTTCCAAGTGAAGCTCCATTTGGTCCACACTCGATAGGAGGGGCAAAGCGCTACCCCAGGTATTTACTGTGTAAAGAGGATGGATGGGAGTTCTCACACTTCCGCTTCCGCACTTGCTTCAGCACGACTGTTTTCGTTGCTGCGTCATCAGGGCATTTTAACCTGGTGTTAATAGATGACGGACGGCCAGCTGGGCTCTTCACCGCACCCACTGTAACTCCGGCCCTGGGTCCTGCTGTGGCCCAGGACAGGTATAGTCAATTGTCCAGTGAAACTAAAATGGTGGTTGAAAGACTCCTTTTTCCGGCACTTTTTAAATGTGGGGGGTCATGCAGTTTTGGGGCTCATGCTGTGGCCCAGGACAGGTATAGTTAATGTCCAGGTGAAACTAAATGGTGGGTTGAAGACTCCTTTTCCCAGCACTTTTTAAAATTGGGGGTCATGCAGGTTTGGGGCTCATGCTGTGGCCCCAGGACAGGTATAGTCAATGTCCAGTGAAACTAAATGGTGGTTGAAAGGACTCCTTTTTCCGGCACTTTTAAATGTGGGGATCATGAAGGTTTGGGGCTATGCTGTGGCCCAGGACAGGTATAGTCAATGTCCAGTGAAACTAAAATGGTGGTTGAAGAAAGGACTCCTTTTTCCGGCACTTTTTAAAAACTGTTGGGTTCAGACAGGTTTTTTAATGGTCCATTCTGCGGTACAGGACAGATATAGTTAGTGTCCAGTTTCAACTAAAAGAGGTGTTGAAAACTCCTTTTTCGGCACTTTTTAAATGTGGGGGGTCATGCAGGTTTGGGCTCATGCTGCGTTCTAGCGAATGGATATTCAATGTCCAGTTCAAGTGAAGATGATGGTTCAATTCATACTGCCTTCTGCAACTTTTTTATTGGGGTGATGCAGGTTTAAGGTCAGGCTGTGTACAAGACAGGCATAGTGACATGGATAATCTGTGTTGTGACTTTTTTTCATTTGGCTTTTATAACCTATGTGTGTTGCCTAAGATGTAGCACGTATCCATTTGACTGTTGTGGATGTTAATTTCCAGCTTTTCCAGCCTTTGTTTGGGTTTAAAAAATGAAGGTGTTGTTGCTCTCCCATAGACTTTAAGGGTTTAATCGTTTCATAATCAAATGCCCCACTATCAAAAAACCTTACGAAGGGGCCCCGATATGGGACTATCGATCGATCTCGATACCCAAAAACGCAATCGCTAACCCTAAAACCTGATTCATTAAAAAAAAATTTGGGTTCTTTGCCCCCTAACCCGGGCACTATGGTACACAGTTAAAGGCATAACTAATAAAGCCAAAGATATGATGTTGCACAGTTCTGAAAAAGGCCCAAAGCTGCTCCCTTTGTTTTTTTTTTTTTTTTTTTTTTTGGCACCAGGAGTTTGGGCCAAACAGCTGTCTATCTCTGGCTGCTCCCAGTAATGTAGCTACAGGGGTCCCAGCAGTTGCACTCGCGACCAGGCCTCTGAGCCAGAGGGGGCTCACAGGCCTCCTTGCTACACGCTGTATCGCTGGGTCACCTAGACCCATCGATGCAGCAATCGCAGCCGCCTGCACAGAGCAGGAAGCATCTGAGGCTGAACGGCCAGAATATACTCCTACCTAACTGCTGGAGGGCCCCAAATATTTTCCTCCCTAACCCCTTTGGGGGCCCCTTTTATTTCCCAAAAATAGCTACAGGGGGCCCTATATATACACCTAACTACAGGAGGCCCTATATATACCTAATTACAGGGGGGCCCTTTTATTTTCCCTAGTTTTAAAGGGGGGGCCCTATTTTATACCAAAAACTAACTACCAGGGGCCTTATATATACCTATCTAGCTACTGATGGGCCTTATATATACCTACCTAACTACAGGGGACCCTATATATACCTATCTAGCTACAGGGGGCCCTATATATACCTGACTACAGAGGGCCCCATATATACATAATTACAGAGGGCCCTATACGTACCTAACTACAGGGGGCCCTATATATACCTACTTAACTAAAAGGGGGCCCTTTTTTTAAAACCAAAAACTACGGGGGGCCCTATTAAAACTCCCTAGCAAGAGGGGGCCCTTTTATGGGAACCACCTAATTCAGGGGGGGTTCCTATATAGCCTCCCAAAACTACAAGGGGCCCTTTATTTTCCTATTTAAAATTTAAAGGGGGGCCCCTATATATACCTAGTCCATAATCCCCAAAATGCCCCTCAAATCCTGTCGGGGGTGGGTTTTCCTAAAGGGGCCCCCCTTTTTTGGGGCAAATCCCTGTATTGTGAAAGGTGGGGGTTAGTATACACTGAAAAATTTGGGATTTCTAGGGTTAGATCCCCTACTTTTTGGTGTTTTTGTGCGTTTTTGTCTGGGTAAACTGGAATATTGTTAATTTGTAGGTGGCTTTATTTTAGATATTTATTATTAACAGTTATATTTTGGGTCTTTCTTTTATTTTTTGAGTGAATGGTTTCAGTAAAATTATAAATGTTCATGTAAGCTTTTGAGGGCATTAGAAAAACGCGGGCCAATGATTTAAAGCTTTTCAGGGGTGAAAGGGTTTCTCAATGGCTTTTTTTGTTTTAGTTTGAATGGGAAACTTTGGGGTTTTAGAGCTTGGGAATGGTGGAGTTTTCTGCTAAATTCTTATCGTATACAATTATTCCCAAAACACTTCAGCTATTTGTGAGAATTAAGCAGATTTCTTATCTGCTGTCAAAAAAGAAACACTTCTGAACACATTTTAATTATGTATAATGTATCTCCAGTTATAAAACAACTTTTTACAAACCAACAGAATAAGAAAAAAAAAACATGTTGTAATATATGTTATTAGAGAAAAATGCTTCTGTCTTCTTTTATCAGACTCCTATTTCCTTCCTCGTTCTTAATTATCTTAGAGATACACTTTAT
The DNA here is from genome assembly GCA_025379985.1 of Phyllomedusa bahiana. NCBI lineage: Eukaryota > Metazoa > Chordata > Amphibia > Anura > Hylidae > Phyllomedusa > Phyllomedusa bahiana. The sequence goes on along the minus strand of JAODAL010019906.1, from coordinate 56,949 downwards.
AGCATTACTATACTATTAGATAACTTTTCAAGATATGCTCTTTAAAGTGTGGTGTTTTACAGGGGGAGTAGCACTATGTCTGTCCACTATATAACTTTTACATGGTCTTTTTTTATTAGTCCCTCACTGATTTTCATAGTCCTTGAGCCAGTGAGTAGAGACTAGCTGCTATGATGTCTCCCATACACTGATTGCACACGCTGTCTCTTTACAGTACACCCTCAAAGCAGCAGTAGTAGGGAGAACATTATGCACCAGTAATAAGCAGTGTACACTGTAAGTCAAACACTGGGGTGGATAAAAAGTTTTTTAGGACTGTTTTGTTTTGTCTTCCCCCTTCAGCCCACTTTTCCCCCCCCCTATTCATTTAAAAATTCGTAGGGAGCTTTTAGCCTGAAAACCCCCTTTTAAACAGCAGCAGTGTATGGAGAACATTTTACGATGAAAAAGACCTCTTTTTTAGTACTCTTCTCCCCCCCTTCATAGCCTTAAGGGAGGGATGTAAAATTTAACCTTCAGTCAACTGACAGATTTCAGTCAAGTTTCTTTTAGTATAAATGATAAGTTTAGGAGGGAGGAGGTGAAAGAGGTACGGAGCCTGATATTTATAGAAGGATTTATTTTTTTCATCTGCTAACATACAGTATAAGTTTTTTAGATTTACTTTTACTGTGCAAAGTTTGTTGAAAAGCTGGTGGACATTTAATTACTGAGTTTTTGGTTTGACTACAATTTTTCAACCTTTTTCAAGGTATATTTATTTCTATCTATGAGCGAAGTTTGCACTTTTTCCTCAATCTTCTTATGGGGGCGGTGACAGTTGGATGTGCCTTTTTTTCTCTTTCTAACTCCAAAGACAGGCATATATGATAAATATGTCCCCAACACTGCCCTATACTCTGATTTTTTGATGGCTGTGTCAATCTCAGTAACTTCCCACGTACATGTCTTTTCTGTATCATTCTTAAAGGGACTATTTAGTTGTTTGTCTACTGTAATGTTCTCGTCTTCCTGTCGCCACTAATAAAGGGATCAGGCCGCAGGTCCACCATAAACCTACCTGTGATTGCAGATGACGGCTTAGCAGACACTTTGCATGGCTGGCTAATCAGCCAATTAAGAGGATAAGTCAGCAGACCAATCAGTCAGCTTGGCTTATTATTTAAACCTGCTTAATTTCATTGATTTCTCCTTGCCAGTGACTCTGTATGCTATCTGGTGCGCATTTGTATTGCTATTCTATATTTCACCCAGCTACTTCTGACTACTCATCCAAACTAACCTTGCTTGATCTCCTGGATATGACTGAGACTGTTTTTTTGACTCTTTGTTGTCTATTTTTTATGCTGGTCGTACCCTCTCAATGTTAACCTATCTTACCCAGGATCTAATATTGACTTTGAATTTGGCTCAGATGTATTATTTGACCACCCAGTATTAGCCTTTGGATTGTCAGCTTCAGAAGTCAGTGGCTACTCTGGGGATATGTAGCAGAGAAGTCCATGTCCCAGTGCAGGGGTTAAAGGAAGAACACCTACCATATGTTCCCTCAGACTTCAATAAACAGAGAGGCGGTGCCAAGTCTGACAGGGGAAGTGCATCTGGTTGACAGGTAATTTTCTTAATATTAAATCTACATTTATAGTACACATGTACGTTACATGGCTATATTCATTTAAATGCACTCATTGTAAAGTTTCATCTGCCCTAGTGATGCTTCTGCAAAGGACTGACCACTTGTTGAAAACAGCTGAGTGTTGGAAAGCCTAGCAGTGGAACACCGTGTGATCAGTGGAACTAGCTTACATATGATCAATATGAAAAGCTTAGTATAATTACAATGATATACTGTTTCATGCAAAGTTAATAGACTTTTTTAGTAAATGTTATTATACATATTGGGCCTTATGTATGAAAATTGTCTATCAGTAAGGTTATTGCCGGTGTAATTGCAGGGATGGATTTTGCCCGCAATTACGCCAGCTGCTGTGTAGCGGGTGCGGGGCGGGGGGGCCGGCTGCTCGCCGGCCCCATAGACAACCATTGTCCACGGCGCGAATCCCGCCGGGATAATGTGCATGTCATTTTCTCCCCGCTCGCGAAATACAGCAGAAGAGACGGAATCCATAGTTCTCTATGAGAACTGTGGATTACCGTAATGACTGGGACGGATTTGAGCCATATTTCACGCAGTACGGTGCGGGATACGGGACCAAATCCGTCCCAAAATAAGCCGTGTGAACATGGCCTAAGGCTGTCTTTGTTGATCATAGCAAAAATTCAGAGCTCAGCTTTTATTTTTCAAGAGCCCTTTATGAAAAGAAAGCTGAGCTGTGATTGGTTGCTATGAACAACATAGACAGTCTTACTGCTAGACAGTTTTCATACATAAGGCCAATTGTGTAATTTGTGGTTTTTACTGTATTTCAGTCGATGAAGGATCAAAAGCAAGTTACTAACAGCAGAGCCGTCTTAACAGCATTATGTGCCCCCGGGCACAACACTGCAGTGGGCCCTGCCCAAATACATGACATCACAGTAGGCCATGCCTCTAGCCACCCCCAAACACACTCATATTATCACAACACTTATGTCTGGGCACCATGGTTTTCAACTGTTTGCACATTCTAAAAACACACACAGTCAAATTCCTGGGATATACATATACCATCTTGAGCCTTCATATTTGTGGGGAACCAAGTAACTGCCTAGTGTGCCCAATGGAAAAGATGGCCCTGATTAACAGTAATATTACTTATTACCGGCACCTCTGAGCCAAGCTATTGTGAATCTATAAGCATTTAAAAATGATTTTTTTTACTTTTTTCTCTTCATTTTTTGTTAAATTTTTTATAGTTATTTTTAAAAATTCAGTGTCTATATTTTGTTGATATATACTTGTCATGTGATGACTTTAGGTTCCCTCTCAGGACATCTGACGAATGTGTCTAGTGCTGGTGGTGACACATGCTCAGTAGTTCATTCCAACTGGTCAAATCATCTTGTTCTAAGTTGCAAGGACAATTCTAGCTATTTTACAGGCCAGACAATGGGTACACTAAAATTTAATTATTCTTCCTGGCATTGAGCATAATATCCTATTTCACCAAAAATAAGACAGCGTCTTATATTAATTTTTGCTCCTAAAGATGCGCTACGTCTTATTTTCAGGGGATGTCTTATTTTTCCACAAATAAATTATAGCATGCTATACTAGTGTGTGTGTATAAATATATTTTAAAGTTTAGATTCACAAACCATAGGATATATGTTTGTAAAGGACATTTTATGGCAGCTGCAGTGACTTATCTCAAGGGATGGCAAATGTAACATGCTGGGACTTTTAGAACTAGAAGTTCCAGCATGCCCCATCAGCCATCCTGTGTGATGTGTGTGTGTCAGCGTCATTGCTCTGATCCCCCCCCCCATCCCTCACTTACTTGTACACTTTCTCCTGTTCTGGGATGTGCGGGACCTGTGGTGACATCAGTCACATGACCGCCCTGCACAGGTCCTTCAACACTCTGTTACAACAATATGTCCCAGGACCGTTTCTTGGGGTGAGCAGGGCTTGGGAACACCTGCCACACTCCCCCACCTTTCTCTCTGCCCACCCTTAGGGACGGCCCTGAGTATGGGGAGCTGCAGCAATGATTTCCGCTATGTCTTATTTTCGCGGGTGCCTTATATTAGGGAATTCAACAAAATCTCTGGTATGTCTTTCGGGGTGTCTTATTTTCGAGGAAACACGGTAAGTGGACATTCTGAGAGGGAATCAAGAGAACACCAGTGGGTGGAATAATATTTCTTTGCTGTCATTCTGTTGGAATATTTTTTGTTTTTTGAAGGCTCTAACTTAAATGTTATATTTAATTGTCAGATTAATTTTTTGAGGCAAACTTTTTTAAGACGTGTTCAGGAAAGAAGAAGTTGCTTAGACATCACACAGGAAAAGCAGTCTGATAATGAAGGTGAAAATACCTTCTTGTCAAGAAGTGGTTAACGTAATCCAATATTATGTATAATAGTAATAAATCATCTGACGCCAGGCTAGAAATTCTTTACAGAGTGCATGGAAAGTTTAAGCCTTTTTAGTTGTTCTAGATAAAAATGAAGGACGAATCAGTGAATACTGAAGACTTAAGAAGCATATTTGCAAATAAGCTGCTGGGAAACAGAAATTAGCAATAATGAAGCTACTCAAAGATCAGCCCTCTGCCCTTTTTTCAGCTTAGGCCTTATTCTTTGATCTTACATATTTTAAGTGAGTAATGATATGTTGGTTCTTAGCCAGAGAAGCTTCAGAATTTTTCATATGAATTTGCTTTACAGAACCACTTATGTGTAACCTTTGGTTGATCTTTCCCCTTTAAGAGTCCTCTTAGACTATGAACCTTGTTACAGTGATTTACACATATGCTTACACAATGGAGAAAATACTATTGTCTTATGCACATTGTGTTGTCAATTGAACTAATGTCGGATGAACGGGCAAGCATCCATCTCCTTCCGCTATGACACATGACTCATTGGCATGACCTATCAATATAACCTTTTTATTGTTTTATCACACTTGATCACCATGTGTATAGATCAAAACTATAATTATATAATAGACTATCAGGCCTTCAATTATGTGACCTTTTATTTTAATTTTTGAGTATCTAGCTAATTGATATCCAAGCTGGTGTTTAGGGAGAATAATGTTGGAATCTAACTTCATTGCTACAATAAATAAAGGTGTTCAACCCTTAAGGCTACGTCTACACGGTACTGATTTACTAACGGATTTTTAAGCGGATTTAGTATTTAGAATCCACAAAACTCAGGTTGGATTTTCTGAGATCGGATTTCAAATCCAAAATCCGCCCAAAAATTTAGAACATGTTCTATAATCCGTGGTATTTCACTTGTAAACAGCAGAGTAGACTACAGTTCAATGTTAGTGAGCTGGCCAAAATCAGAAAACCGACCACAAAATCCGTGCAAAAAAACAGGTAAAAAACGAAAACCGATTGTAAAATTCTGGTTGATTTTTATAACAGAAGCCAACAGTATTTTACAATTGCCATGTATACGTAGCCTACTATGTTGTATATTTTATATATTTACCTTCAAATGTCAAATACTTGAATCACAAGATTTTTTGAAAAATAATTCCGAACTTCTGTCATAGGCTGTATAAAGGTTGTTACCAATTGAATGTACAGTATATTCCTCAAAGGGAAATATGCTTATTGACCACCTCTCAGGTGGTTTATGTGACCCTATCTGAGTTCAGGACATGATAGAGAAAGAGAAGCTGAGCTCTGTGATATTTAGGTTTATATGACATGCACATTGTGTTGTCATTTGAACTGACATCGGATGAACGGGCAAGCATCCATCTCCTTCCGTTATGACACATGACTCATTGGCATGACCTATCAATATAACCTTTATATTGTTTTATCACACTTGATCACCATGTGTATAGATCAAAACTATAATTATATAATAAACTATCAGGCCTTCAATTATGTGACCTTTTATTTTAATTTTTAAGTCTCTAGCTAATTGATATCCAAGCTGGTGTTTAGGGAGAAAAATTTTGGGAAAAATTAAAATTTCATTCCCCTACATTTATAAAGGTGTTAAACCCCTTTTTAAGGCTACGTCTCCCACGGAAACTGATTTACAAAAGGTTTTTTTAAGGGATTTAGTATTTAGAATCGGGAAAAAACTCTTCATCCACATCGACCTCAATAGAGAATCCGGGCTGTAGTCGGCACAGCTTGGATTTTCTGAGGTCGGATCTCAAATTCGAAATCCACTCAAAAAATTTAGAACTTTTTTTTTTTTTTGTTTTTATGACCCCGTAAAATTTCACTTAAAACGGCAAAATATAGTACATTTTCAATGTTAATGGGCGGGGCCAAAAAACAAAAAACAAATTTTGAAAAACCCATCCCAAAAATTTAAATCCGAAAAAAAGGGAAAAAATAAAAAATTAAAAAAAAATTTCTGGGGTTTTTTTAAAAAATTGGGCCGTGTAAAAAGGGGGTAGCCAAATTTAAAGGTTTAAAATTTTTTTTAAAAAAAGAAAAAAAAGGGTTTCCTTTTTTTTTTTTAAATTATCTGTAGTTTGACGATTTTTATCGAAAAAGTTGAAATGGGCCGGTTTTTATGTTGATCGGATTTTTTTTCGATCCGCAAAATTAATTTAAGGTTAAAATTTCGCTTTAATCAAATTAATTTTTGCCCCATTTTTCGGCTTTTCCCCTGTCTTTTTGGGGCGGCCACCCAAATCAGCTTAGAAATTTTAGAGCGGGGTGAGCGGGGTTGTGCGACGTAAACCCTGGGATGTTTAGGGTTGTGATTGGTTTGGAAAAAAAATCACATACCTCGTTTTACATAAAAACACCCCTTCCGGGTTCACCTCAGTGTATTTTCTGTGAAACAAAATTAGCAGGACGTGTGCTCGGTCTCTCCAAAAAAGCCCCCGCAAACTTTTTTTCTTTGTTTCCCCACAGACAACAATGCTTTTAGCTGGGGAAACATAAAAAAAATTAGGTAGATTAGGGGATTTTCAGTTTTTAGTTAATAGCGTGTAAGCCGCAAAAGGGAGGAGGAAGGGGGGGGGGGGGGGGCGGAACACGGGCAACAGGCGGCAGGCGGGGCGGGCCGGTTTTAAAAAGGGGAATTTGGTATTGGGCAGCCCAACTCGCTTTGCCCCTGCATTGAAAGGGGTTTTTTTAATTAAAAATTTTTGGCCCTTTTTTTTGGGTTTGAAAAAATTAGCTTGTATTTTGTGCAGCCCCTGTACTTATATTGGGAAATACGGGATTTTTTACTAGTAACTGCAGGGTTTTTGAAAGGTGCAAAATCACCTTTTATTACCCGGGACCACTTTTAAAAATTGGGGTTTTTTTTTCTTTTTGGGGCACAGCCCCAGTTTTGTTCAAAAGACTCATTTTGTTCTTACAAAAAAGGATACAGAACTTTTCTAGTCACTGCGGGTTGTTTTTATAGGTAAAAAAAACCATTTTTTTTAAAACCGAACAAAATTTTAAATTAGGTTTTTTTACTTTGGCGCACCCAAATTTTTGTTAAAAGACCCATTTTGTACGGATATTCCCATACAGAAATTTGCTAGTAATTGCAGGTGAAAATTTCTTAGGTCAAAAACCCCCCTTTTTTTTAACCATATAAAAACAAATGGGTTGTTTTTTTTTTCTTTGGTGGGCCCTTTTTTTTGGTTCATAGGGGCCCCCCTTTGTACTTTAAATTTAAATTTACAAAAAATATTTTCTAGTCAAAGCGGGTTTGTATTTATAGGGGGAAAAAAAACCAGTTTTATTACCCCTTTACAAAAATTTTAAATTTGGGTTTTTTTCACTTTGGCGCAGGCCTTTTTTTGGTTAAAAAAGGACCCATCTTGTACAATATTACCATACAAAAATTTTTGCTAGTAATTGGTTTTGTATTTAAATTTTTTAAAAAAACCACCTATTATTATCATTACACATTTAATTACTTGTTTTTCATTTTGGGGCGCGCCCTTTTTTGTTGAAAAAAACCCCATCTTGTACTTTTTTTAAACCATACAGAAATTTGCGGAATTTTAAAGGTTTGTTTTTAAAAAATTTGAAAACCCACCTTTTATTATCCTTATACATTTCAAAAATTTTGGTTTTTTTTTATTTTGGGGGCGGCCCCATTTTTTGTTCATGGGAGCCCCCTTGTACTTAAATTTGAATACAAAATTTTTGTAGTCACCCAGGGGGTTTTTTTAAACCAAAAACGTTTTATTACCCTAAAAATTTTAAATTTAGGTTTTGTTCATTTTGGGGCGCGGGCCCATTTTTTTAAAAGCCCCCTTTTTTTGTACAATATTACCATCAGAAATTTGCTAGTAATTGCAGGGGTATTTCATAGGTGAAAAACCCCAACCAAATTTTTTATTACCCTTTTAAAAAAATTTTTTCCCAAAAAATAGGGTTTTTTTTTATTTTTGGTTTGGGGCCCCAATTTTTTGTTCATAGAGCCACCTTTTTACAAATTTAAATACAAAAATTTTGTAGTCACCGCAGGTGTTTTTATAAAAAACTTTTTTATTATCCTTTAACAATTTAATTAGGTATTTTTTCACTTTGGCCCCGGCCAATTTTTTGTTAAAAGCCCCCATCTTGTACAATATTACCTTTCCAAAAAATTTGCAAAGAAATTTGGGGCGGTTGTATTTCATAGGTGAAAAAAACCCCCATTTTTATATCCTTTTTTAATTTTTTTTAAACCCCCCTTTTTAAAAACCCTTTTTATTAAAACCGTAAACAGGTTAAAAAAAGGTTTTTATGTTTCCTTTTTGGGTGGGGGCGGCCCAGTTTTTTCAAATACCCCCCTTGTGGGGGAAATTTAAAAAGAAAATTTTTATCAAAAAATTTTTGTTTTTTTGGTAAAAAAAACCTTTTTTTAGGGGTAACTTTTTAATTTTTAGGTTTTGTTAAATTTTGGCGCAGGCCCTTTTGTTTTGTTAAAAACCCCATCTTCCTATCCTACTGGGGGGAGTTGTAAAAAACCCCGGGACTGAAGGAAGAACACTTGATTTTTTCTTACGGTTCTTCCACCAGACCGCATTTTACCGGTATTCCTAGAAAATTTTAGTTTCCTTTAAACCTAGTGGGGTGTAGGAAATTAAGGGGGATTTAAAAATAGCGTGATTTTTTCCGTCTTTTAATAAAGAAATGTCAAAAACTCTTCCCTACTTTTTTTAAAATTTTTATCTTCTGAAAAATGGAGCGAAATGCAGGTGGTAAAACGAGCAAAGAGGGGGGTTTTAGGACATGGGGGGGGTAGAGGTTTCAGGAGGGAAGGGGCTCCTTTCCCGTGCGGCGACAACAGGCCCTGCCCGCGGGGGTTTTGTTGCAGGACCGTCAGGCCCCGCATCGGGTGATCGGGGGCCCCGGAATCTCAGTAACGAACAGCGGCCGGGAATCTGTTTTTTTCAGTGGTTTAATGCAACCTTTTTTCACCAGCACTAACCTCCTCGTCCCCCCCAGTACGGGGCCCCAAATGTCGTTCAAACAGCCCTCAAAAGCATCCCCCCAAAAATGAAGGAAGGCAGGCCCAAAAAGTAAAATTGGGTACCCCCACCAGTGGAAAAAACCATTTTCTGGGAAAAACCCCTTTTTTATGACAAAAAAGCGGGGTTTGGGGCAGAAGGCATGTTAAAAAATTTTAAGAGGCCAAAAAAGGTTTATTTTGCCCGCACTGAACGCCCAGTTAAATGATGCCCCCCAGGGGGAGAAGGAAGGGTGGGGTTTAATTTGGCAAAAATCCCCCCCGGGGGGTCGGGGAACGCCTTGCAGTGCCCTTGTTTTAGGCCCCCCAGCTCCTTGATGCAGAATGTTTAGGACGACCAAGTCACCTGTGTTGAAATTTTGATGAAGTTTATGCGAAAATTTGGGGGTCCAAAAGTGGTCTTTTTAGGGAAATTTTGCAGGGCCCTTTAAACACTGGATTTAGGGGGAAGACAAAATTTGGGGGTTTTCAGTACGGGTCCCGCCTCAAGAAAGGGGGGGGGGCCCGGTCGCAGAAACCCTGAAATGATTTTTGCCAACCCCAAAAGATCAGCGGGAAAAACCGCTTCTCATTATCGCCGGCCCAAAGGTCCCCGGACCCTTTTTCAAGCCCCGGGCCTTTTTTCGAGCAAAAAACCCCCTGATTTAACCCCGCGATTTTTTATGCCCCTTTTGCCGTAAAAAGCTTTAAATAGAGGGAAAGAATCTTAGGGGTTTTAAACCCCCACCAAACATGTCAAATCCCATGCAGGGGGAAAAGCATGATTGAAAGGGGGGCAACACCTTTTTGGGGGAAAAAAGGGCCCCAACCCCTTTCCGGGGCTTCCCAAACCACTTCACCCCCTGTTTTCCGGCCCCCCGTCCTCCTCCGCCACCACCAAAATTTTCCCCACTGCCCAAAATTTTTCTCAGGGGTTTATGGGGGTTTTTTTTGGGATCACCTCCCCCCTTCAGCCCCCACCCCTTTACCCAAAATACCACCCGCAAACCCCCAGAGACCCTTTTCCCATTCCCCCCTTTCCCCCATTTTTAAAGCCTGCACGCCGTTAAACCCGTCTAGCAGCCACATTTTTTGGGGTCTTCCAGGTTTTGGGGGGCAGGGAAAAACACCACTTTAACCCCCCAAACCCTCCCAAAGGGCCCAAAAACCCCGAATGTCCGGGGTTGCCAGGCTTTTGGTTTGGAAATGTTGGGCCTTTTTCCGTCCCGGAGGACACAGATGGCCCTTTCCCCCACAACATTTTGGGCCCCCGCCTTTTCCCCCAATTTTAAAATGCCGGGGAGGGATTTTTGCCAGGGGAAAAACCCTCCCCCGCCCTGCCAGCCAAAGTGGGCTCTGAAATTTCAAGCGGGGGATGTTTCCCGCATTTTTTGGCTGGAAAAAATCCTTTAAACCCCCCAACCCATGGACAATAAGCCAGCCAAGGCCGCTATATTTTCTGTGGAAAAGCTTACTTTGGGTTTGGGTGGGTGGATGTCTTTGGGGGCACCCGGTTTTCCCCTCAGGGTGGCGCACGCTCTTCAAAAACCCCAGGGATGGTGCAGGGTTCCTTCCCCCAAGGGGCCCTGGGGGGGCATCACCTTTTCCCCGAAAAACCAGGGCCCCCTTTTGGGGTTTAAAAAATTAAAACTGTCTTGGAGACCCGGGCCCCACAAAACACAGGAGCCGGGGACGGCTCCCCCGCCAAACGGGGGGGAACCCCAGGCTGGGTAGGTGACAAGAACCTTGGGCCCAGGGAAGGGGGGTTGAAAAACCCATAAGGGCCCAAAAACTGCTGGCCCGCCCCTTTTAAAATCGGGGTTTTGGTTGGGAAACCCAAACCCCCTTTTCCTTTGGCCCATGTCAAAAAAACCTTGTCATCCCGAAATTTTTTAAACGGTTCCCGGTCCTGGGGCTGCCTGGGGGGAAAAAGGGTCGAGGTTGATTCGCCTTTTCCCCCGGGGCGCAGGGGTTTCGGGCCCCCCCTGGCTGGTGTTGCAGCGTAAGCCGGGCCCCCCCCCGGAAACCCGGGCTCATTGTTGACCCGGGGGGCAAACACGCTGGAAATTCCCCCCCACATGCCCCCAGCGGGTTGTGGCAGCAGCGCCAAAGCCCCTTACGCAGTACCCCAAGTGACACATGGCCCCGACAAGCAACGTTGGGGGGACCCGGGTTGGGGGTTGGGGCCACCCCAGAAATGGAGGCCCGGTAAAAGCTCGGGGGCCAACCGTGCCCGTTTTTGAAGAAAGGGCCCCAAAAAAGGTCCTGCGGACAATGCCCTTGGGCAGGGGATGAGGTTTTTGGGGCGAGGTTTTGGGGAAAAAAAAACGGGGGGGGACACTCTGAAAATCCCGGTTCCCGGGGCCCCGACGGAGGAGGAGACGGGGAAAAAGGGTTGGGGAACATGAACCCCTTTTCCTTTTCCGGGTTTTAATCCACAAGACCCCGACCGGGGTTTCACAATTTTAAAACGGGGGTTCATTAGGGGGAGTGGTTTCCCGGGGTCCCGGGCTATGGCCAAAAGGGGGCGCAACAGCTTTTCCCGATGATTATCGGGAGGGCAAGTCAGGGGGTGGGGTTTTAAGCTGTGTTGGAGGGAAAGGGGGTGTTGGGAGGAGGAGGGTTTTTCCTGGGGCCCCCCGAAAGGTTTCCGACGTCCCTGGCCGGAAAGAGGTTGGCCCCCCGAATTTGAGGGGGGGATGAGGGGGGAAGATGGGGGAAGGTTTTTAGTTTTTCTAGTGCCCCTCGACCCAAGGGGTTGGGAAAAACCCAAGGGACTCCCCCTCTCTCAAATGGGGTGCTTGGGGTGCCCCATTTCCTCCAACATGATCCTCGCATTAAGGCCATCAAAATGAAAAAACAAGGGTTTCTGGGTGGCGACCCTTTCCCGGATCCCCGGGACAAAAAAAACTCAGCAACTTTACTTCCACCCCCCCAAATTTTTGAAAGTTTAAAATGCAGGAAATGGAGACCTTGCTGTTGATCAACTGGAGGGGCCTTTTTGTTTGTTTCACTTTTTCTTCAAATGGCCCAACGGTGGGAACAGCGAGTGAACAGCGTAGATCCCAAAGGGTACCCGCAGCCAAAGCAGAAGGCAATGGGGGCAGAAGCCTAAAGGGTGGACCCGGGCCCCAATCTTTTTTTTAACCACCCCACACGCAGTAATGCGGGCAAAAAATACAACCCCAACGGGGAGACCAGCTTAAAAATTCATGGGGGGGCACACATTTTTCGTTTCAAAACCCGATGTTTTGGGGTGTTTTCCGGACCCAAAGGTTTTTTCCCTGGGTATCCATAATGGTGGAAATGACCCGAGTTTCGTCGCCACGCCTAGAGGTGTTTGTCCTGCCCAGCAGCCACCCTTTCCATTTTTGGGAGGGGGCCCTTCAGCACAGCGGGGGGGTCTTTTAAAACAAAGGGCATCCGGTTTCCCAAACAGAAAAGGGGGGAAACGTTTGATTTTCATAAGGGATGAATCGGGCCCAGGGAAATCTTTTGAGGTTTGGGCCCCCAATTGCCGGGGGGGGCCCACCGTTTTGTTTTCCGGTCTACTTCCCCTTTTCCTCTTTAAACAAAAAGGGCCCTTTCTTGAAAAATTTTTTTTTTTAAAAATGATAAATTTCTCTCTAAAATTTTTTAATTCTCATTCCCCAAAAGATCATTTTTGCGGGTTTTTTGCGGTGGGAGACTGAAAAAAGACACCAAGGTTTTTTCCTGACAAAACCGTATTCCATTTACTCACTTTTCTTTAAAAATTTTTCGCTTTGCAATGGTTTTGGGGTCATTTTTTGCGTGAGATACACCCTATAATTTTTTTCCCTTTTTGGGAACAAAAATGGGCTTTTAATGGCATTTCTCCCTAAATTTTTTTTAAAATAGTGGCGAAAAAGGTCATATTTAAAATTTTTTGGGTTCAGGTACTGTAAATTTACAGCTTAAATCAGGGTTTTCTTTGGAAAAAATGGGGGTTTTTAATTCCCATTTCCCCCCCACAATTTTTTAACGGGGGCGGGAAAAGTCTTTTTTAAATAATTTTTTGGGCCCCATGCTGCTTTAAAATTTCCAGCAAAATTACGGGTTTTCCCAATTCTAAAAAAAATGTTGTTTTCTAACGGGGCTTTTGGGTTTTCTTCCAATTGTCAAAAGGGGGCTCAAGGGCCCAAGGGTAATGTTTTTGAATTTTGGTTGGTTTTTCCCTGTAAAATTTGCAGTAAAAAAAACAGGCCCTTTCAAAAAATGGGGTTTTTTCTAACAGCCATTTGTTTTTCAAAAATTGTAAAAAGGGGCTCAAGGGACATTTTTTTAAATTTTTTGGGGGTGCATTTTTCTGTGACATGCAGCTATTTTAAACAGGTCCTTTCAAAAAAAATGGGGTTTTTCTAACAGACTTTTTGTTTTCACAAGTTGTCAAAAGTGGTTTCAAGGGTCATTTTTTTTTGAATTTTTGGGGGCATTTTGTTTGTGAAATGTAGCTTTCTACAGGCCCCCAATTCTAAAAAATGTGGTTTCCAAAACAGACTTTTGTTTTCCAAAATTTTGTAAAAAGTGGCTCAAGGGGATGGTGTTTGCCCAAAAAAAGGAATGGGTTTGGACACTTTTTAATGGACAAAATATTGAAAAATTTAACTTGTTTTTGAAAGATCTTTTGAAAAACAAAGACGTGGGGGGGTCCATCCAAATTTTAAAATGGGGTTTTTTTAAAAAATTAAATACTAAAAAACTTGCTTTGTAAAAAAATTTAGCGAAAAAAAAATTTTCCCTTCTAAAAATTTTTAAAAGGGAGGTACAGGAAACTTGAAAGTTTGTGGGTTTTACCCGGGAACGGGTTTTGCCAATGTCCAGTTAAAACTAAAAGGGGGGTTAAAGACTTTTTTTTTCCGTCATTTTTTTAAATCTGGGGGTCATCCTTTTTTGGGGGCTCTTTGCTTTTGGCCCGGGGACAGGTATATTTCAAGGGTCCATTTCAACTAAAAGGGTTTGGTTCAAAGACTCTTTTTTTCCGGTACTTTTAAATCGTGGGTCAGACGGTTTAATGGTTTATGCGGTGGACAGAACGGGTATAGTCAAATTCCCTTTTTAAAAAAAAAATGGGGGTTTTTTGAAAGGGCCCCTTTTTTCCGGGGCCATTTTTTTAAAACGTGGGTCGGGAACAGGTTTTAATGGCCATACTGCGGTCCGGGCGGGTTTATAGTCAATGTCCAGTTAAACCCAAAAATGGTGGTTCAAAGGACCCTTTCCCCCCACCCACTTTTTTAAATCTGGGGGGTTTCGAAAAGGTTTAATGGCCCATCGCGAAACAGGACGATATATTTTTAATTTTCCAGTTAAACTAAAATGGGGGGTTTTAAAAAAAACCCCTTTTTTTGGGAATTTTTTTAAACGGGGGGCCCAGCAGGTTTGCGGCCCATCTTTTGGCCCCCGGACGGGTATAGCCCAATGTCCATTTAAACCCAAAAAAAATGGTGTTTCAAGACCAAAAACTTTTTTTTCCGGCACTTTTTAAATTGGGGGGTTTTCGGGTTTTTTGGGGGCTCGTTTGTGGCCCAGGACAGATATATTCAATATCCTTTCAATTTAAAATTTGGGTGGTTGAAAGATCCTTTTTTCGGAAACTTTTTAATCTTTTGGGGGTCAACAGGTTTAAGGGTTTCATACTGTTTTTCCGGACGGGGTTTGTAAAAGGTCCGGTTAAAACAAAAGGGTTTTTGTTAAAAAGACTCCTTTTTCAGGCATTTTTTAAATTGGGGGGGGGGGGGGGTTGGGGTCAGTTGGGTTTTAAGGGTTCTTCTGGGGTTTCCGGGGAAGGGGGTGCCCAAAGTCCATTTAAAGAAAAAATAAATGGTTAAAATAAATACTGCCTTCTGGCACTTTTTAATTTGTGGGTCATGCAGGTTTAAGGGTCATGCTATGGTACAAGACAGGGATAGTGAATGGTCTGTGACTTTTTTCTGTGACTTTTATAACCTAAGTGTGTTGCCTAAGATGTAGCACGTATCCAGTTTACTGTTGTGGATGTTAATTCCAGCTTCTGTTTGGGTTTAACAACGAAGGTGTTGTTCCTCTCCCATAGACTTTAATGGTCATCGGCGATAATCTATTATCGACTATCGGAAATCGTCTTGATAATTGCCGATATCGACTATCGACCCGATGACGATAGTCAACGTAATCGCTCATCACTAATTATCTGTGAAGGACTTGGGCTTAGCACACCCATACTAAAAAAAAATTTGGGAGGCAGTGCTGTATCCTTTGTTTATTTTTTGACACTTGTATATTTTATATATCTACCTTCAAATGTCAAAAACCTGAATCAAAAGATTTTTAGAAAATACCAGATAATACCAAACTCCTGTAATAGGCTGTGTAAATTTTGTTACCAATTGTATGTAAAGTATATTCCTCAAAGGGAAATATACATATTGATAGCTTGTGAACAAGAAGGTAAATATATAAAATATACAACATAGCTAAGGGTTGAACACCATTTAAACCAGGGACCATAGTAATTTGTTTCTTGTAGCTTTAACAGTAAAGTGGTGGTTTATGTGACCCTTACTGAGAGCAGGACATGATAGAGAGAGAAGCTGAGCTCCGTGATATTTAGGTTTAATGAAAAAAGTATTACTGAAAAGGTTTCCCCTTATGGAAAAGGGGGAGCCCCTGTTTTACCCCACCACATAAGTGATTGAAAAGTTTTCCCCCTGCATCAGTGAAAAACAAAGCAAAACTTAAATCACTGTCTTTTGGAAAAAAAGTCAACAGTTTTTCTGTTTTTCAATTTTTTTTTTTTTCTTTGCTTTTTACCAAAAGAAATCCTGCCCAAAATTCATATAAAACCCCATTTACCCACAGAGCCCCACTTTTCCTCCCTATCACAACTGCGACGGGGTTTTCCGGGAAATTGCCCTTATCTTTTGCTACTGTCAAATAAAAATTTAAAAAAAAAGAAAATTTAATATTACAAAAGAATCGAAAAAATGTTTTCAAACCCCCAAACATTAAAAATTTTTACATTTCAAAATTCACTTACAAAATTTTTAAATTAAAAGGGCCAAAAAGGCAGAAAACAACCTACAAAAAAAAATTTAGATACACTGTAAATAAAAAACAAATTTTCCCAAAAGGTTTTTCCCTTTATTTTTTTAACAAAAATGGCCATCCCCCCAAAAGATCATTTCACCAGGAAGAGAGTAGACTTGTATAATAGTGTTTAATAAACGGTTGTTCATCCTTCTATAATGAACATCATTTCTAGCGATACATTGCCCATTGCTAAACCCAGTAAAACAATTTTTTAATGGTGCCCTTTGAAAAACTGTAACCACCAATATCATCTAAAAGTGTATGGCTGTATTGGCAGGCTTTGGCACTAAAGCCTATGAAAACTTTAAACTTATGGAACATGTTACTTTTATCTTTTCTATTTGTTAAAAAAAAAAAAGGTTTTTATTACACATTTGATCAAACTGCTTATTTACTATGTAAAAGTAAGGTAACCTAATCAGGTCCCTATCTAAACTTGCCTCTCCTGAGGGCCAAGTTTGGGCCCTTGCCCTTCAGGGCAATTTTAAACAAAATCAAGAACCGAAAAGGGAAATGAAAAGGGGTGGGACTCTATCAAACTATCTAACTAAACATCTATCTATCTATCTATCTATCTATCTATTTATCTGTCTATCTATCGGCACAACCAAATTACAAAAAGAAGGTAATTATGAAAAAGGTGTGCATCATATATCTCACACAAACCAGTAAAGCAGCCCAAACTTGTATACCCATATTCCTTTTATATTTACTTGCAAAATCGTATAAGACATAACATCTGCATAAATGTAATATGGGCAGCACTTCAGGGGATGTTTAGAGGATTGTACTATGTAGCGGCGCACTGCTCCGAGTCCCAGTGTCAAAGCCAGAAGCCATCGCGTATCGCCTTGCCCTCCGTGCCCAGGGACACACGCAGCACAGTGAGCTTGTGAAGATACTTTAATAGACAGTGCTGCTGGAGTGGCACCACCGTGGCTTATGCAGACATGCACATTGTATATATAAGAAATAAAAATCCACAAGAAATCGCCCTTTCCCCAAAGGAAAAAAATGCCGATCCTTTTTGAAAACCATGCAAATAGGAAAAACAGTAATAGCCCTGAAGTAAAAACAAATGACGCGTTTCGGGGCAAAAATAACTGAGCCCCCTTTTTTAAAAGTATGTTTGTTTACTTTGGGGGTGTTTTGGGTTTTATATGGCAATCACTCTACGTCATAAATCACATGACCTTCCATTACACCCAACCCTTTATTTATAAAATAAACACATGATACCTTGTTTACAACTAAAAACAAAACTACCGTTCAAAAAAACTAAAGCCTTTTTAAAATTTGCATCGAAAGGATAAAAAACAACGATTGAAACAACTTTTATATATAGGCAAGGGCATTACGGAATTCCCGACCACTTTTGGATAAAGAGTCGCAAACCCGCAATCCCAAAAAACCCCCTTCATAGCCGGGGCCTTATCTGCCAAACTCCGTCCCTATCTGGTCTTCTACTTTTTCAAAAAACCAAAACAGGGAAGGGTTTCGTGTAAACCCCTTTAAGTACCCCACAAAATTTGGGTGCACTCCCCGAATAGGGGCCAAGCCTTTCTTTATGGTTTCTTAAATTTTTTCTTAAATACGGTTTTTTAAATTTTTTTATATTAGAATTCCCCAAAATACAATTTTTTCACAGGTTTTCACATCGGGAAAATCGAAAAAAATGTGGTCATTTTCGCAATTTATAAAATTTTTGTATCGTTATTTTTTAGTAATATAAATTGGCCTTAAACTTTGGGCTTTTTTTAACAAAATTTTTTATTTAACCTACCCCCCCCATGGGAAAAATCCTGTTTGGGCAAACCATATTTTGTTATCCTTTTTTGGTTTTTTAAAATTCTGGTGAGATTTATTACCCATGCCTTTTTCTTTGGGTTTCATTTTTTCACCATCCCCTATTTTTAAATCCTACCCATCCCGTCTTAATATATTATGGTTGTTATAAAAGATTTTTTTTTTTTTATAAAGTTGCATCTAGGGATGAAAGCCAAACCCTTTTTTTAAAGTCATATTTTGTTTATTAGAGTTACTTTGATACTAATTTTTAAGATAATCATCTTGTGTTTTATCTTTCATTTTTTTTAATGCTTTATTTATCTGGGTTTGTTTATATCCCCTTGTTTTCAATCGTTGTATAATCAGATTTTTTAATTTTTCATAGTCATCATCATTTGTACAGGCTCTTCTTGCCCTAATATTGGTTTTACGATTTTTTTCGACAAATTGAAATCGGGGAAGGGTTTTTTTGGTGATCGAAATTTCCCCAAACTTTCATAAATTTAAGGTTTAAAAACTTGCATCATCTATTAAGCGCCCTTTTTCGGCGTTTGTAATTTTGCGGGCCACAAATGTTACAGAATGAGCGGTGAGATTGTGTGCAACGTCATGAGGGGGTGTGTATGGGTTGGGTTGGCTGGAAAAATCAATACCTGTTTTTTGAAAAAAACGAGTTTCCGTTCAGCCTCGTGTCTCCAGGCCTAGGGGTAGGGGCCCCTTCGCCCGGGCCCAAACAGCTCACGAAATTGTCTATTTCTGCACAAGAAACCCCCTACTTTACGGACCTTCCAATTTATTACTTTAGGGATTTGAACTTTTTTATTTAGTTAGTTTAAGAATTTTAAATCAAACCTACCCCACTCAAATTCACGCGGTGGGAGGGGGGGGGGGGGGGGCCCGCGGGCGAACAAAAGAAAAAGCTCTTTTATTTAAAAAAAATGGATAAATTTTCACCAAGACTTAGTGTAGCCCATTGAGTGGAATTTCTTTATTATTAACAGTTTGCAAAATTGAAATTTTTCCTTTATTGGGCACCCTAAAACTTATATTGGATAAACATAATTTCTATTTAACTGAAAGGTCCTTTGTTGGGCTGAAAAAAACCTCCCCTTTTTTTAAATCAGTAAACATTTCAATAGGGTTCAATTTTACCCCTTTTACACCGGGTGACGGGTTTTTGATATATCCCCCTTTTGGCACTTAAATTACAAACCAAAAATCTTGAAATTTCAGCACGGGTTTGTTTTGGTTTGCCAAAAAAAACCTTTAATCATACGGGGGAAACTTTCACATTTCCCCCTGTTTTTTTGGGGATTTTTTTGCGCACCCGGCAAATGGACTTCGCAATCAACGAAAGTTTTAAAAACCCGAAATTTCTATTTTCCCCCACAGGTGAATTGAAAGGTGAAAAAAATCCCGGGTTTTTTTATACAAAACAAAACATTTACTTTTTTTTTGACTTTTGCGCACTCACACTTTCATTACCCACACCTACGTAAACTAAAACACCAATTCTAAAATTCACCACAGGTGAATTGAAAGGGTGAAAAAAAATACTTTTTTATTATATAAAAACCCATAACTTTAAACGTGTTTTTTAAATTTTGGGGCGCACCCACACGTTCTTTTGGGGCAGCATTTTTACGTAAATCTTAAAACAGAAATTTCTATATTCACCACAGGGGAAAAGGGAAAGGTGCAAAAAATCCCATTTTTATTATATCAAAACATAACATTTTAACGTTTTTTTTTGGGGATTTTTGGGCGCACTCCAAAACTTTTCCCATTGGAACGCACATCAACGAAAACCCAAAAACAAAAAATTTCAAAATTCCCCCGGTAATAAAGTTTTTGCAAAAAAAAAGTTTTATTAAAACAAAACATAACATTTTACGGTTTTTTTAAACTTTTGTTTCCCCCCACTTTTCATTGACGCGGGCATCTTAACGAAAACCCTTTAAAATAGCAATTCATATTCCCCCAAAAGTAATTTAAAAAGGTGAAAAAAAACATTTTATTATATCAAAAAAAACCCTTTTAAGGTTTTTTTGACTTTTGCGCACTAAACACTTTTCCCCCCATTGACGCAGCATCTAGTAACCCAAAAAAATAAAAAATTTAAATATTCACCACGGGTGAATTAAAAGGGTTTCAAAAAATACATTTTAAATTATATCAAAAATAACATTTTCCCGTTTTTTTTGGGAACTTTTGCGCACCCAGCCCTTTTTCATTTAACGAAAGCATCTACGAAAATTTTTAAAAAAACAGAAATTTTCAAATATTCCCAAAGGTTTTTTGGGAAAGGTGCAAAAAAAAACCTTTTTATTATACCAAAAAAAAAACAAATACGTTTTTTTTGGATTTTTTGCCCAGCCCAAATTTTTGTTGAAAACACCTAGCGGGTTAAAAATTTGGGAATCCACAATTTTGTTTTGATTAGGGGGATTTGAGAAAAGCTGTGATTTGCCATTTTTTTTAATAAAAACCCTTTCCAAAACTTTTTCCATACCTTCTAAAATTTTTATATTTCGAACTTTGGGGGCAAAGGGCAGGTGCTAAGCGAGCAAAAGGGGGGGGTAGCACATGGGGAGAGGACGGAAAAAGGTCCCCTTTTCCCCAGTGGCAGGCGACAAAAACGCAGGGGCCAGGGGGATCGTCAGTTGCAGGACCGTCGGGTTCTGTAAAATCCGGGTCAGGGCCCCTTGAATCTAAGTAACGAACACCCGTCGCCAATCTTTTTCCTTTCTTGGTTAATGAAACCCTGCATTACCCAGTCCTTACCACCTCTTCCTCGAAATTTAAAAACGGCCCAAATTTTCTCTTCAAAATCATAGCTTTCCGTCCAACATAAAGCACCCCAAAAATTCAACTCGTTTTACCCACCACTGTGGAAAATTTCCTTGTCTGAAGACCTTTTTTATGAAAAAAATGGGGTTTTTGGGGTCAAAGGCATTTTAAAAAAGTTTCAAGGGGAAATAAATTTGGGTTCTGCTCTAAACCCCAGTTACGGGAGGGCCATAAAGAAAGGAGGTAAAGGAAGCCGGTAAAAAATCGGCAAAAACCCCGGGGGGACCTCGCAACCCGGCCTTGCAGTGCCCCCTTGCTTGTAGCCCCAGTTTCTGGGATGCAGAAAGCCCGGCCCGGACCAAGCCCCCCTGTTTTGATGATGAAAAAGAGAGGGACGACATTGCGGATCCATCCGGTTTTTTTTTTCCCAGAATTTTTGCGAGGCCTTCTCAGGGGACGAGGAGGAAAAACGAGGGGGGGAGTGCCCAAATAGGGGTTTCGCCCCACAAAAAGGGGGAGAGGGGGGTTTCGCAAAAGGGTCCGCTGATATGAATCCCCACCACGGTAAAAAACGCAAACCCCGTTTCCCTCGTTTAAATCCGCCGTAAAAAAGGTCCAGGACCTCTAAAAGGCCGGGGCCTTTCTTTGGGAAAAGCCTCTAAATTCACCCAGCGTTTAAATATCCCGCCTTTCCCCTTTAAACCGCTTTAAGTAGAGGCAAAAACCCTTTAAAGGGGTTTTAAACCACCACCAAAAAGTCTGGGCCCAAAATGAAAGCGAAGGGAAATTTGAAATGGAGGGAACATTTGGGGCCAAAAAAAGGCCCCAGCCCCACGCCGACCCCCCCAAAACCTTCCCAACCACTTTTTCACCCCCCTTGTTTTCCCCCGCCTCCTCCCCCTTTCCCGCCACCAACCAACTTCCCCCCAGCCCCCAGGGCCCTCTCAAGTAAATGATCAGGGTCAGCCTCCCGCCCCCAGCCCCAAACCGTCCCCCGGGGGTACCACCACACCCACCGGGAACCCATCCTACCCCCTTCCCCTTTTCCCGCCAGTTTGACGACCTCCCAAAGCCGTACAGGGGCCCCCGGGGTCAAGCAGCCAGCCTTCTTTCTTCCGGGTTTGGGGACAAAAAACATTTTAAAAAAAACCCAAAACCCAAAATCCCAAACCCAAAAAACCCCTTAAATCGTCGGGCCCCAAAGGCTTTTGGGCCCTTTTGGAAATTTCCCTTTCCCCTCTGTTGGCCCCAGAGGGGCCCCGCCACGTCATGGGCCCCCCGCTTCCCCCCCCCAATACCAGTTTCCCGGGAGCGGGGAAATTCTTTGCCAAAAAAACCCGGGCCCTTCCCCCCGGCCACCACGTGTCATCAAAAATTTTAAAGCGGTTTCTGCATCTGTGCCCCGGAAAATCCATCCACCCCCCGACACAGGGGCCCGTAAGCACGGCCCGGGCCGCTAAATCTCGGGTGAAAAGGCTCACGGGGTGGGGCTGGGGGATTCTCGGGGGGTGACGGTGGCTCTCGGGTTTCGGCGCACCCCTTTTAAAAACCCGAAAGGGAAGGGGGGCAGGGCTCTTTTCCCCCCCAAGGTCCTTTTTTGGGGGGAAATCACGGGGCCCCGGATACCCACCACCCGGGTTTTTAAAAAAAAAATTAATCTCCCTTTGGAGCCCGGGCCCACACCCCGGTCAGGACCCTGGGGAACAGCTCTAAGCAACGAGCCCGAGGGGCTGGTTTGGGTAAACAAAACCTTGTCCCAAAAGGCAAGGGGGTTTGTGGGGATAAACGGGCGAAATCTGCGGCCCCCGGCCTTAAAAATCGGGTAGGTTTTGAGCAACATCCCCTTTTCCGGGCACATGTAAATGAACCTTTCCTCCAAAAATTTCTAAAGAGCTCCCCCCCCGGGTCGGGTATTTCCTGCGGGAAGAAGGCTCGGGGTCGATTTCCCGCATTTCCGCCGTTCGCAACCCTGCTTCGTCCCCCGGGCTGGGGGTTGGGCCAGTGTCACCCGGGCCTCCCACCCTAAACCTTCTAAATTGTTGACTTGGCAACAGGGCCGGGAATTTTTCCACCCTCCCCCATGCTCCACGATTGTGGCAGCAGCGAAAATCCCTTTAACGCAGTACGAAGTGACACATGGCCGACAACACGGGACGGACCTCGGGGTGTTTTAACCACCGAGAGTGGGGGCCCCGGTGAAAGAACCTGGGAAACATCCTTGCCAGTTTTTAAGAAGCCACCAAAATTGGTCAGTTTCGGGCCCAAAGCCCTTTTTCAGCATGAGCATTGTGGGATCTTAGTTTCCCGGGAAAGATCGTTGGGCACTCTGAAAAAAAACAGGTCCCGCTAAACGACGGGGGGAGGAGACGACCACAGATGCGGACCCCGGACCTTTTTTCCTCCGTCCCAAATCCACAAGGCCCCGACAGTTTTTACAATTTCAAACGGCTTCAAATTTGGGAGTTGGGTTTGGGGGGGCCAGAGCTAGGCAAGGGGGGCCCCATAAAACCCCCTCCCGGGTGCATCACTCAGCAAGTCAGGGCTGTGTTTACGCTGGGGCCAAACCAAACGGGGAGGGGGGAGGAGGAGGAGGGGGTATTCCTAAACCGGGTGTTACCGACGTCCCTGGGCCTTTGGGAAAAAGGGGTTTCGGGGAAAATTTTACAGGGGGAAGATGGGAAAAATCAGTTTTCCCCAAATTTCCCCCCGACCCCCGAGGCTTGGGAAATCAAAGGGTTCCCCTCTCTCACATTAAATGCTTGGTGCTCCTTTTCCCTCCAACATGAAACCCCGGGAATTTAAGGGGCCCTCAAAATGAAAACATTTAAAATGGTTTGGGCCCCCCCCTGGATCCCCGGTACAAAAAAAAATTTTAGCCCCTTTCCTTTCCCCCCCACCCAAAAGTAAAAGTAAAATGCAGGAAATGGGTACCTTGCTGATTGATCAAATGGAGAATCTGTTGCGTCTGCCCTTTACATTCCCCCAAAAGTTTACGGGGCAACAACAACCCGAAGTGGGCAACCAATAGAGTGCCAAGGGGTTGGCGTAGCGGCAAACAGGGGGGCAAGGGGGCAGAGCCTAAGGGGGGACCTCTGGCCCAAACTTTGTTTACCCACCCCACCAACCATGGGAATGCAGGGCCCCAAAATCCAAAAACACAGAATCACTTTAAAATCATGGGTGCAGCGACTATCCGCGTCTCAACACCGATGTTTTTGCATGTTTTTCCGGACCCAATAGACTTCTGGTTATCCAAAATGGACAATGGGGCCCAGCGGGCTCGTCACGCCATAAGGTGTTGTCCTGGCCCCGCAGACCTCTATATCTGACGACCCCTTTACACAGCTGGGGGATCATTACAACAAACGCATCCGGGTTTCCACAATAATTTTGGATCCCTTTTTTCTTTCATTTAAAGAAAACAGGCATGGATCTCTGATGTGTTGTGGCCCCAATTGCCGAGGTTTAACCCATTTTTTGCCATTTTAAAATTCACAATTTCCCTTTTTAAACAGAAATTTTCCCCCTTTTTAAAAAATTTTTTTAAAATGATCCTTTCTTTCTGCAATTTTTTTTCTCTTTTTCCCCAAAAGTTCCCTTTTTCTGGTTTTTGCTTTTGAGGAGACTAGTAAAAGACAGCAAGGTTTCATTACAAAAAACCGTATTCCATTTAACCCCCACTTTATCTTAAGAAGTTTTCCCCATTGTCAATGGTTTTGAGGGCAGTAGCTTTTTGAATACAGCAAAAATCAAGGTCCCATTGGAACAGAAATGTGGCTTCTAATGGCATTTTCCCTCAAAAAAATTTTTTTTTAAATGGCTGAAAGCAAAAATTTTTAATTTTTTTTGGGGTCATGTAGCTGGGGAAAAACACAATAATTTATGGTCCTTTGTAAAAAAGAAATTGGCCTCTAAAATGGCATTTTCCCCTCACCTTTTTAAAAAGTGGCTGAAAAAATCATTTTTAAAAAATTTTTTGGGTCATGCCGCTTTGAAATGCAGCAATAACCCACAGGTCCTATTATAAAAAAAAAGTTTTTTTCTAACCCGACATTTGGGTTTTTCCCCCAAAATTTACCAAATTTGGGCCCAAAAGGGGCATGCATTTTAATTTTTGGGGGGATTTTTGCTTTGACATGCCCGCTATACAAACAGGTCCTATTCTAAAAAAAGTTGTTTTTTTAAACCCGACATTTTTTTCTTTTACCCAAAAAACCAAAAAGGGGTCAAGGGCATGCCTTTTAATTTTTGGGGGGGATTTTGGGTGTGACATGCAGCTATAAATAAAAAGGTCCTATTCTAAAAAAGTTGTTTCCCAAAAAGACATTTTTTTTCTTCACAATTGGGCAAGAGTGGGGTCAAGGGTTTATGGTGCTGCCCGAAACAGGAATAGGGAAGGGCACGTTTTAAAAGGACACAATTAAACAAAATTACTTGTTTTTTGCAAGATCTTTAACATAGCATCAATCCCTGTATTGAGACAACCCCCTTTAATTTCAATTAAAAAAAAAAAAACAAAGACATGGGGATTCCACCTATTTTAAAAAAAATTTTTTTTCTTTAAAATTTAAAACCCACTAAAAAAAATTGGGATGTACAAAATTTTGCTGGTAAAAAAAATTACTCTGGGAATTGTACAAGGGAGGGAAAAGGAAAACTTGACCAGATGTTTGGGTTTTTCAGGGGGACATTGGGGTATGGAGCAAGGAAGAGAACAAATTTCAAGACCATTTCCCCAGCACGTTGGGTAAAAAAGAGAAAAAGAAAAGCCAAGATAAAGGGCCACCTGGGTTTTAACAGGAGCGTTAACCCCCCATATTTCCAAATGAAACTCAATTGGTCCCAAAACTCATAACGGAGGGGCAAGCGCAAAACCCCGGGGGATTGCCCTTTTTACCCGAGGGGGGCGGGGTTCTCACACTTTCCCCCCTTTTCCCCCCCCCTCTGCTTCAGCACGACAGTTTTCAAATTTTCCCGCGTCATCAGGGCATTTTAACCTGCGTGGGTTTAAAAGAACGGACGCCACCTGGGCTTTACACCGCCCCCCACTTTAACTCCGGCCCTGGGTCATGGGTTTTGGCCCGGGGCAAAGGGAAAACAATGTCCAGTTCAACTAAAATGGTGGTTGAAAGAATCCTTTTTTTTTGGCACTTTTTTAAAATGTGGGGGTTTATGCAAAGGGTTTGGGGGGTCTGCTTTTTGGGCCCCGGACAGGTATAGTCCCAATGTCCCGTGGGAAAATAAAATGGGGTTGAAAGACTTTCCTTTTTTTTTCCGGGATTTTTTAAATGTGGGGGGTCATGCCGGGGTTTTGGGGGGCAAGCTGTGGGCCCCGGACAGGAAAAAGTCAAAGTCCCCTTTAAAACCCAAAATGGTGGTTGAAAGACTTTCCCTTTTTTCCGGCACTTTTTAAAAAAAGGGGGGTTTATGCAGGGTTTGGGGGTTTTAAGGGGTGTGGCCCAGGACAGGTAAAAAATTTAATGTCCCCGTGAAACAAAAAAGGGTGGTTGAAAGACTCCTTTTTTTTCCGGGACTTTTTAAAAATTTGGGGGGCATTGGCCCGGTTTTGGGGGTCAAGCCCGCGTTTTCCCGGACAAGGGGGGTTAAAACAATGTCCCCGTTCCCCGTTTAAAATGATGGTTTAAATCATACTGCCTCTGGGGACTTTTTAAAATTTTGGGGGATGCAGGTTTAAGGGGCAGGCCCGGGGACAAAAACCCGGGATAGTAAATGGGCTGGTTTACCTTTTTTTTTTGTGACTTTTAAAAACCTAAGTGTGTTTGCCTAAGATGTAGAAGTATCCAAATTTTACTGGTGTGGATGTTAATTTTTAGCCTTTTCCACCCTTTTTTTTGGGGTGTAATAAAGAAAGGGGTTTTTTTGCCTCCCCTAGACTTTTTAAAGGGGCAACCCGCAAATCCCATGCTCCCCTATCGAAAAACCCTTAAACGATACCCGGGCCCACTATCCCACTAACAATCGATCTCGAAAACCCCCGCAATTTGCTCAACACTACTAAGATTATTTCCCCAGAGGGAAAAGGGGAAAACACTTTTGATGGGGGGACCCACTATTGGCCCCTTTAAAATAATTAACCCACTTTTGGGTTTACGGGTATAATTTGGTTTTTACAGTGGTATTTTTTATAATTTTCCCCCCCAAATTGGGTTTCCCAGGAAAAATAAAAAAACTCTCCTTATCACTCGAAAAGGGTTTTGGGAAAAACCGATTAAAGAATTCTCATTTAATATATGCCACAAACCTGGTATGGACACCACACTTTTCCCTCCAACAATCATTAGGTCATCAAAGTACGCACAACCAAAAGAATGCTAAACCGCATAAGGGTTTTTTTTGGGTGAAAAATGACCTGGAAAATTCCCACTAGGACATTATAAATTTGCCCAAAAGCCCGGGGGAAGAATAGCCCCATAGGGATACCCCAAAGATCGGGAAGAAAAAATCCTTATCGAACTAGAAAAAGTTGTGTTTAAGCAAAAAATCTATACATTCCAGAAGAAACAGAATAACATTTTCTTCATATGCACTTGATTTGTATAAGTGGAACTGTATAGCTGGTAATACTAATGCCCTTTTGGGGTAATTTTAATAAAGGCTAAAAAACATCAAAAGGGTTCCCCCAATTTTAAAAACCCCCCATCCCCTGGGAAAATTTTAAAAATTTTTTAACACCATTCTCTTTTCCCTTTGGTAACCTGGGGTAGTTTGTACTAACAGGTGAAAGTTTTTTCCCCCATAAACATTAATCTTGAAGAAAACCCCATTTTTTATTGGACACAAAGAAACTTAAACTTGGGGGAAATTGATTTTTGGTAATTTTTGGGGAACCCCCCTAAAACACCCGGGGGTTTTTGGGTTTTGTTCATTTTTTTAAATACTTCCTTTGTTTTTTGTATCCATACGCCTATTTTAACTCCCCCCATCAAGGGAATTTTTTCTAAAATTTTTTTCTGGGGAAAAAGGAAGAGGGGGTTTAGTCCCTTTAATTTGGGAGTAGGTTTTGGGGGCCCCCCAATATGTTCCTGCCCTAATGTTTTTTCATAGAGATCCCGTATCTAGTAAGACCGTGGAAAACCCACCTTATCCGACTTTTTAATTGTAAGGTTTTTATTTTCTCTTAGTTGTTTCAAAGCAATATACTCATCTTTAGTCATGTTTTTCTTTGATATAGAAATTTTTTTTTTTTGGTTTTTTAACTCTCTTTGGGCCCAATTTCCCTAAAGTTTGAAAAAGCTTCCATTGCTGGAAAAAAACGCATCTAATTGGGGTAATATGAGGGTTTTTCTGTATGCATTTCTATTTTCATTTTTAAAACCCATTTTATGTTACCATCTCCCTCAGGGGTCAAGTTTTTTTTAAAATTTAAAAAGAGCCCCGCTCTTCTTTAAATGTTAACTTGTCAAACTCACTATTTATGTTGTGTACTATCGGTGTTTCTAAGTTAGACTCATATTTCTTATCTTCCTCAATTTTTTCGGAGGACTGAATCTCAGAAAAATGTTTTATAAATGTTTTATATTTGTATAATACAAAAAGGGTGCCAAAAGTGCCCCAAAGTAAAAGGTTTTTAAAAATAGTGGAATACACATTTCAGGCTGAAGCACAATTTATATGTTATGTGTATAAAGTCTGCCTGTAATGGCTATACATGATTAGTGTTGATCGAACCCGTTCTAGAAAAGTTAAAAATCCTAGTAGAAACCCCTTTTTTTGAAAATTTTTTGAACTTCCAAAAACCCAACAATTTTAAAAGTTTGTTCAGTAAATTTTAGTTCTAGTTTCCCCAAAAAACGGGGCCGGCCCCTTTACAGTTTCATTTTCAGTGGCTTTTCGCCTTTTTTGGGGCCATCCCCAAACACCTTTCTGTGCTTTTAAGGCCATCCAATCAGTGCAAGGGCGGAGAAGGGGGCAAAAAAAGTCCAACCCCTGGGGTGTAGGGCTCCATTGGGGTGCGAAAATCACATGACCATGGGTTTTTTATATTTTACTTTTAAATTGGGCCTTTGAACGCCATTTTCACTCACTCCCCTGTACTGTACAACTGCTCTTTTGTTAGTTTGATAGCTTTTCCCCTCCCAAGACCCGCAATAAAATTTTGGGGGCTTTGGTATTGCGGCTGCAAAAATTTTTCCCCACCCCGAAGCTGTTTTTTTTGGGGACATTTGCAGGCTCACAAAAATGCCTAAATGTCAAAATACATCATTTCTCATATTTTCATTAACATCCCGTGGGGCCCAAAAAAATTTTAGTTTTTTGCAGTTTTTGGGGGGGTTTAGTAATTGGGATAAAACAAAAACCCGTCCCCCAAATTTTCCAAAGCAGGGGGGCCCCCCCCTAAAAGGGGGGAAAAACCCCTTTTCCCCTAAGGGGCCCGGTGGAATAAGGGGGCCCGCTGCAAGCAAATGAAGTAGACGGGGGGGGTGACTCAATTTCACCGCGCCGCCTAATCGGGCGGCAGCACGGACGGGGGGGAGTACCGGAGCTGGGAGCCCGGGGCCCGGGAAGTGGGGTTGGGATTGGGTTTTTGGTTTTTTTTATTTTTTTTTTATAATTTAAAGGGGAACGGGGGGGCCCGGCTACCAATTAAACCCAAAGGGGGGCCCTGGCTAAACCCAAAATCTGTTTGGGGGCCCTGGCACCAAAATCTGGGAGGGGGCCCCCCGGGAACCCAAAAACTGTAGGGGGGCCCCGGGTACCAAAATCTAAAGGGGGGCCCCCTACCAAAATCTAAAGGGGGCCCTGCTAACCAATAACTAAAGGGGCCCCCCGGCACCAAAAACTTAAAGGGGGGCCCCCTTTCCTATATCCCAAAGGGGGGGCCCCCGCTACCTATATCTAAAGGGGCCCTGCTACCTATATCTAAAGGGGGGCCCTGCTAAAACCTATATTAAAAAGGGGGGGGCCCGCTACCTAAATCTAAAGGGGCCCTGGCC
This sequence comes from Phyllomedusa bahiana, assembly GCA_025379985.1. Taxonomy (NCBI): domain Eukaryota; kingdom Metazoa; phylum Chordata; class Amphibia; order Anura; family Hylidae; genus Phyllomedusa; species Phyllomedusa bahiana. The sequence goes on along the minus strand of JAODAL010019906.1, from coordinate 27,292 downwards.
CCCTATAAACTAAAAGGGGGGGGCCCCGGCTTTCCCAAATCTAAAGGGTTAAACCTGACGCTTTCCTTAAACCCCCTAAAGGAGGGCCCCTGGGCTCCCTAAAACCCTTTAAAAGGATCCCCCGGCCTTTTCCCCAACCTCTAAAGGGGGGGCCCTGGCGCTCCCTAAAACCCCTAAAGGGGGGCCCCCCGGCGCTCCCTAACCTCTAAAGGGGGGGGGCCCCTTTTGGCGCTCTCCCTAACCCTAAAGTAGGGCCCCCCGGACGCCCCTAACCTCTAAAGGAAAAAGGGCCCCGGGGCTCCCCCAAAAACCCCTAAAGGAGGGCCCCGGGCGCTCCCAAAAACCCTAAAGGAGGGCCCCCCGGGGGCCCCCTCCCTAAACCTTAAAAAAGGGAGGGCCCCCGGCGTCCCCTTTAACCCCTCTAAAGGGAAGGGCCCTGGGGGCCCCCTAAAAACCCCTAAAGGAGGGGGCCCCGGCGCTCCCCGGGAAACCCCTAAGGTAGGCCTGGGGCTCCCCCAAACCTCTAAATGAGGGGGGCCTGGCGCTCCCAACCTCTAAAGGAGGGCCCTTGGGGGCCCCCCCCCAACCCCTAAAGGGGGGCCCGGCGCCCCGAACCTCTAAAGGGGGGCCCTGGCCTCCCGGAACCTCTAAAGGGAGGGCCCCCGGCTCTGCCTACAAACTAAAGGGGAAATCATGGCATTTAAAAACCCCCCAACCTACCCTGGGTGTGGGCCTTTCCCAAAATTAACCGGCGGGTGGGCCCCAAACCTACCTAAATAGGGCCGTCTAAAAATTAAACCTTTGGGGGCCGCCCCAATTTTGCCAACCTTCCTAGGGGCTTTTCTACCTACCCCAGTAATATTAAATTTTTTAGGGCAGCAGCCCATAGTTTTGCATAAACTCCAGGGGGGTTAAATTTTTCTCCCCCCCCTCCAACCCCCCAAAGGGCCAAAGTTCCACAACGGCTTAATTGGGGAGGGCTTTAAATTAAAGCCCCTCAAATTTCGCCGTGGGGGTTTACGGGGGCGGGGCTGGGGGCGGGGAGTGAGCGGGGGGGGGGCGGGACATCGCCGGCCCATAACAATCACCTGGGTAGCGGGGGGCATTAACCGAAAAAAAGTGACATTCCCAAATTTTCTCTTCTCTCCCTTTGGGGGGCTTCGGGCCGGGCCTGGGGAAGGGAGACGGAAAACCATGGATATCTTAAAGAAACGGTTGGGTTAAAAATAAAGAATTTGGGGGGCCCTTTTTTGGGCCGGTTTTTAAAGGGCGCACCCTTTGGGGGCTTTAAAAACGGAACCCGAAAAAACGGCCCCCCTTTTTAAACCCCTGTGAAAAATGGCCTTAGGATACCCGGCCTCTAATTTTTGGGGTTGTACCCCCTCTCCCCACCCCTGGGAAAATTTTGGTACAGAGAGGGGGAAAAGGTAAAGAAAATGCTTGAAAAATTTAGGATTCAAAGAAAATTTGTGTGTAATTTTTTGTAGGGATTAAGTGGTGGGCCCACAAGTCCCCCATGAAGGGGGGGACGGAAGCAGAAGAGAAAGGGGAAAAGAACAACTCCCAAAAAAAAAGGAAAAAACCACCAGATAGGACATCTCCGGTTTATTTCCCTGGGGTGTCCCGGGGGGGTTTTTCACTTCTATAACTGGATCTTGCTTTTTTTTACTGTAATGTAATTTTGACCTGAGGTGGGGTCTCCATATTTGGGGGGTGTTGTAGGTTTTTTACCTGGCTGGTGTCTACCTCTATATGGTCTCTAATTGGGGTTTGTAGGGGTTTTACCTGGGGCTGTGTCTGACCTCTATAAAGGTCTCTATATGGGGGTTGTAGGGTTTTACCCAGGTTTTTTCCCCGACCTCAAAAGTGGTCTCCCTATGGTGGGGGGGTTTTAGGGTTTTACCTGGGGTGGTGTTCCCGACCCCCCTATGGGTCCCCAAAATTTGGGGGGTGTAAGTTTATAAATTTGGGATTTGTAAATGCCAGCAACATGTTGGGCCCTGGGTTTTAAAAGAGGGAACACCCCGACCCTGTTTTGGGGTTTGATTTTTTCCTTTTTTTTCTTGCTGGTTTTTATTTAGAAGGTATGAGGACGTGACCAAGGGAAAAAATGGGGGGGCCGGTTTGGGGGGAAATGGGTGGGGCTACTTAACCTGTGTCTATGAAAATTTGAGACAGACAAATGTGTGAGACGACAGATATGTGACTCCTTGCTAAAGTAAATACAAAAAAACAGTTCTTTTTTTTGGGATACTTTTAAAAAAGTTTTAAAATGGGCGAAAATTTTGTCCTAGGGGGCTGGTTTTTTTTTCTGGGGGAGGGGGTTTGCGTTTTGGGGTGGGGGGGGGTGATCAGGGTTTCTGGGGGGGGGTTTTTCAGGGGGGGGCCCAGGTTTTCTTCACGTATGGGGCCCCTGAAAAATTTTTGTTGGGGGGCCCTGGGTCCTATGTGTCCCCAAAAGGGTTTTTGGGCCCCCCCCAAGGGTGGAGGGCCCCCTTTGCAAGGGTGCTACCGGGCGTAAACCTCCTATATCTAATCCCCGCTTTCCCAAACTGTCCCTTTTTCTTTTCAGTTTTGCCATTGAAAGGAATGAGGTAATTTTGCCTCCTCAATTTTTTTCTGTCACTCTTCCCGTCACTCCTTTGAGCCAAAATTTTTTTCACTAAGTTTTTTTTCCCCATATCCATTTTCTGTTATGGGTGGGTGATTACAGCTTCTCCCCCAATGTAAGGTATAAAAATTAACTCGAACATCACTCCCATTGACTTTAATAGGGTTTGAGGTTTTTAAATTCTAGTTTTAAATAGAACCCCCGGAACCCGAACACGACTAAAGTTCAAGGGTTTTTACTCAACTAAACTTTTTTTTTTTGCTCGCGTTTAAAATAAGGTTTTGGGTGTTTGGGGGCAGGCATTCCAGGGCTTGTAGTTCCAAGAGTATCTTTAGAACAAAAAGTTCCCAAAAATAACATTCCCAAATATTTTTCAAAAACCCCAAAAACATATGAGTTGGGGGGTAAAGGGTGGGAACCTAAAAGTTTTCCCCAAACAGCTGCCAAAAACCCGCCAGTCTGAAAAATAAGGCATGAGGTGTTTTATTAAAAAATAAAAAAATGAAAGGGCGCAACAAAACTCTGGGAGAGCTCTGGGTGGCAAAAGCCCTTTGCAAAACCCTCTATCTATCCCATCATCCCTTTTTTTTCCCCAAAGGGAAAGGGGGTCGTCCCCTTACTTCTTCCTTTCACGATCGGGAAATTTAGGGCCCGTGCAGGTTTAAAAAAATTTCAGGCCCGCCGTGGTTCAGAGCTGTAAGCGGAGCTCTCCTAATAATAATATATCTATACGAGTGTTGTGCCTCTATTTGAACCGCACAACTAATACAGGTGAGCACATAACTGCACCTGTAATTGCAAACCTTGTTGCATAAGACTTCACCATTGTGCGCCCTTTTGTGTCTCCTTTTTTCCTCTTAATTATTTGTATCTATCTATCTATCTTTCTGTCTGTCCAACCAATCGTCTATCAACTATCTACTATCTATCCATCTATCCTTATTCAATCTGTTTAATATCTATCTATTTATCTATTTGTTGGTCTATCTATGCATCAATCCAACTACCTATCATCTATCTACTATCTATCCATCTATCTTTATTCTATCTCTCATATCTGTCTGTCTACCTTTCTATCTATCTATTCAACAATCTATCTAATTACCTAGGTAATATATACTGATCTAGAAAAAACCCATGTTAACTTTATTGCATTGTTGCACCAGAAAAGAAGGTAATTTAGCTATTTAATTAACCAGAGTTTCCGTCGTGGTACCTGCCATATGTCTATTGGTATTTTAAACAAGCTTTCCACACACAGTAGTTCATTGTTTTAATTAGTTATATCTTAAGAAATCTTCAGCACACTAATACAAAATAATGAAGCAGGCGTCTACAGCTGAATAATTGCAAGATTATTATGAAAGATATGGGATTTACTAATAGCACCAATGGGAATTTTGTTTTCAAGGAACAAAAAAAAAGTGCTTCAATTGGTTATTTATATCTCTACTTCCTTGCAGTTTGAAATGTGCCAGGAGAGAAAACAGAATGAAGCCGACTCTGTTATTACACTAGAACATATTGTCACTGTTATAAACAGCCCACGTTCACTGGAGCTGCCAATTATTCCCCAGCCACCATTTTTTTTATTCAGATTGATCTCTTCATGCTTGAGGCTGTTTCACACCCGTGACTGTGAAACATCCCTTGTGGCCTGTTGGCTAATTAAGAGCAAAATCCATCTTTTGATGAAATAACGCTGCCACTGGATAAGATTTCTACCGTTTTATAATTTTTTTTTTCTCTACAATTCTTAATCATACTTTAAAACAGAGACCTGGAACACTCATACTTAGCACATGGAACATGGGCAAGATCCAGCAATTAGACGTGATTAAAGGGACAGCTCCATATTTCATGTAGTAGTGTCATTTTTATCAGACTAAATGAGTTTTCTGGGCAAGACACCTGCATATGCTTATTGTCACTTAGAGCTTGGGCAGCAGAACAAAAGCCACAGAAAACTAGTAGCGACTGGGTTTAATGTAAGATATTTTGACACGGGTGTGAAATGAGCAAATCAGCATTCTGAGGAATGTGTTCACACTTTGAAGAGACAAGCAGACATGCCGAGCATGTGGGGTGACACCAATCAGCCGAGAAAAATGATGCCCAACATGGCACGGCTCTATGGGAAAGTTAACCTGCCTGCCGGGACTGACATCTCACATATATTTCCCGTATTATGCTGCCATGTATAATGTATAAATATAAAATACAGGAATAATCCTAATGGCCACCATTGCATCGCGTCTGTGTGTATATTCGACAATTTGAGAGTCGTCGTTAGCGCTATCAAAAAATAATGATGCAATTTATCAAAATATGACATTTTTATGACAAACTGCAAAAGAGCAGCAGTGTGATCGAAAGGAACGCAATTTATATTGACTGGTGGGATGACAGAGATTGAAAATAATCCGTAGGAAAAATACAACTAAATTGAGGTTTTAGAAAGAAAATAAATAAAAACTTGCAAAATCTACTGTAAACCTTGTAAGCAATAGAAATATCTCCTGATATCCAGATAGTATTAGTTATGGCAGGTGAAAGGTGAAGAGGGTTTTTTCTTCATTGGTAAGGGTTAATGTTTATAAAGTTCTTCTAGATATTTTCTATACTTGAAGGATGCAAACAATTATGGCAATAATGAAGACAATTCTTCTACAATCTTAAAGTATCAAAAATGCAGCCCATGTGTGCCTGTGTGTGAGGAGAGACAGACAGACAGACAGACAGACAGACAGGTAGATAGATAGATAGATAGATAGATAGATAGATAGATAGATAGATAGATAGATAGATATCCTTCTTAGAGCAGCACAATCCAAAATAAAAGAGAGGGTGCAAGCATGGGCGTAACAATAGGGGTATGTTCACACGGTGTTTTGGATCCGAAAATTGCATCCAAAAGCGCTGCGTCAATCAGATCCAAAACACATTCTACACTCATCCAACATGCAGGTGCGTGTTTGGATGCGGTTTGGCTGCAGCATGATCGCACCCTATGGTTTTAAACATGGCGTCTGCTGCATCTTTTGGATCAAGAATTGACATGTCAATTCTTAGAATGGATCCGAAAGATGCATCCGAGAGATGCAAGTAAACACGCATCGGCGATCACTCGTCAGAACGCGATGCTTCTTTTACATTGAAAGCAATGTAAATCACACTGCACTTTGTTAGATGCTTGTTTGGGTCTGTTTAGGGTCCGAAACACGGATCCAAACACGCATCTGTAAATGTATGTAAGCACAGAGTGAACACGCTGTGTGAACATACCCTAGGTATAACAGCCATAAGGACTGCTATGGTACCCGAAGTTTGAGGGGGTCCGATAAGAGCATTGTTCCTTTTTGTGGCAACAAGTAGTTGTTGGTTTTCAGCTCTCTAGCACTACTATGTGGGTTCCCTGATATTTGGCGGTATTATTTATACCTTTAATTATTACTTTTTATGCTGCTGTTTTAGCTTATCATTAGGTGGTGCAGCCACATCTCATTTTGCTATGGGGTCCTACGAATTCTAGTTATGCCCTTGGGTGCAAGCAAATAGGAGCCTTGATCTGTAGGCCACACCTTTAAACATGCAGTCCAAAGAATTGAAAATCCAATAAACCAGTTCCTTGAGCTCCAATTCTTTGGAGTGTTGTGATATAGATAGATAGATAGATAGATAGATAGATAGATAGATAGATAGATAGATAGATAGATAGATAGATAGATAGATAGATAGATACTGAATATTTAAAACCTAAAAACATGCTGTGATGTCTGTCGCCATCTAGTGATCGGATATTTGCATACAGTATGATATATTACATTATATTAATATTATACGCACAAATAACATTTGCATTTAAGACTAATTAATAATGTTAAAACAGGCTACAATGAGAGTGAGTTACTAGTCAAAGTGCACCAAATATAGCATGCACCACATGCATTATATGTTTTCATCACTGACAGTTTTTAAGTGTCAATATTAAAAAGGACACACCTAAGATTAATTTGAAGATACATATTAAAGACATTTATGGTGCAGTTTATTACAATATTAATATTCATAAACTGCCTCCAGCATTGTTATGTGCAACATTACAAGCTCTAAAGAAAAACATAGTAGAAAACTATATTGTGACTATACCAGAAGTAGAAATATAACCAGTGTAGCCTGTTTAGCCAGAGGGGCCAAAGGAGAAGAGGGCACATTTTAGTAACATGGGGTTCCAAAACAACCCCACTCCTCTTTTTAAGTAAATATGTAGTGTCCTGTAAAAGAGAAAAGGGACAGGCATCTCGCATAACACTTTTAAGGGTAAGCGGCAGTAATGGGGAGGGTTATGAAAACCACTCACTTTTGTGGTTTTTACAGGTGGTAAACTAATGTAGGGGGCATAAAGATAGGTAGCGAGCGGGCTAGTTCGTTAAATGTCTAGGTAATCCATCGCCTTCAGTGGGTGGTTTAACAGTAAACCTTCATTCATCTAAATTTAAAAATGGATGGGGTTTAATAATACGGACCTATGGTGGCGCTCAAGCAGTTAGGATGCAAACCAAAGTAAAAAACATTTTTAGTGAAGTGACAAATGGGAAACCCAAAGGAAACTAGGTTGAGCGTTGGTGGGCTTTCGAGAATCTGGGGCGATAGTGGGATGTGGGGCCGCTATCGTAAGGTTTTTCGATAGTGGCATCGATTATGGGCGTTACATTAAAAGGTCTATGGGAGGCAACAACACCTTCATTATGACCCCAAACAAGGCTGGAGAAGCTGAAATTACATCCACAACAGTCAATGGTACGTGTACACTTAGGCAAACACTTAGGTTTATAAAAGTCACGAAAAAAGTACAGACCATTTACTATCCTGTCTTGTACACAGCGACCCTTAAAACTGCATCACCACAAATTAAAAGTGCCAGAAGGCAGTATGTTTTGGAACATCATGTTATTGAACTGGACATTGAATACCCCTGTCCTGGAAAGCAGCATGAGCCCCAAACCTGCATGACCCCAAATTTATAAAGTGCCGCAAAAAGGAGTCTTTCAACCACCATTTTTGTTGAACTGGACATAACTATATCTGTCCTGTACCGCAGAATGACCATTTAAAGTCTGACCCCCCAAGATTAAAATTGCCGAAAAAAGGGGTCTTTCAAAACACCATTTTAGTTGAACTGGACAAAATATACTGTCCTGTCCGGGGCAAATGCCTTTAAACCTGTCTGACCCCCAGATTACAAATGCGGAAAAGGAGTACTTTCAACCACCATTTTAGTTGAACTGGACTTTTGACTAGAATGTCCTGTGCCACAGCATGACCCAGGGCCGGTTTTACAGGGGGGTGCGGGTAGAGGCCTCCAGGCTGGAGCCCGTCACTTTAACCGCAGGTTAAATGCCGATGAGCAGCAACAAAAACTGTCTTTGCCGAAGCGAGTGCGGAAGCGGAAGTGTGAGACCCCAGCTTCCCTCAGTACACAGTAAGACATGGGTAGGCTTGCCCTCGTATGGTTGCGGACAATGAGCTAAACTGGAAATACTGGTGGTTAAGGCTCCTGTTACACCCAGGTGCCTTTTTGCTTGGCTTTTTTCTATTTTATCAAAGGTGTGGAGGAAATTGTCTCTGTACTTTGTTCTTTTTTCGTGCTCCATACTCATGTCCTCGAAAATACATTCTGGTCAAGTTTTTGTACCCTTGTACAATTAGGGGAATTTTTTAAACCAGCTATTTTGTAATGCAAGTTTTTTAGTTAGTTTAATTCTAGAAAACACATTTTTAAAATGGGAGGGGAATCCAACAATGTCTTGTTCTCTTTTTTTTCATTGTATTTAAATGGGTTGTCTCAATACAGGGTTTGATAGCTAGTTAAGTTTGAAAAAAGTCATTTTGCATATGTGTCCATAATGTTTTGTATGATACAGGTATTTTTTGCCCCTTTCAATTAAATGTGGTGAATATAGAATTGCTGTTTTTAAGATTTAGTAGATGCTGCAGTCAATGAACAATGCTGGGTGGCAAAGTCAAAAAACACGTAATGTTATGTTTTGTTAAAATAACGGTATTTTTGCCCTTTTTCAATTACCTGTGGTGAATTAGATTGCTTTTTTAAAGATTACGTAGTGCTGCGTCAATGATACAGTGTGGGTATGCAAAAAGTCAAAAACACGTAACTGTTTGTTTTGTTATATAAACGGTATTTTTTGCCCCTTTCAATTAAACGTGGTGAATATAGAATTGCTTTTTTAAAGATTTACTAGATTGCTGGTCAATGAACAATGTGGGTGCGCAAAAAGTCAAAAAAACACGTAACCTGTTATGTTTTGATATAATAAACGGTATTTTTTGCCCCTTTCAATTCAACCTGTGGTGGAAAATTAGAATTGCTGTTTTAAGATTTAGTAGATGCTGCGTCAATGAACAATGCTGGGTGCGCAAAGTCAATAAAACACATAACTGTTATGTTTTGGTATAATAAACGTTATTTTTTGCACCTTTCAATTCACCTGTGGTGAAATATAGAATTGCTGTTTAAGATTTACGTAGATGTGGTAATGAACAATGCTGGGTGCGCAAAGTCAAAAAAACGTACTGTTATGTTTTGGTTAATTAAACGGTTTTTTTTTGAAAACCTTTCATTCACCTGTGGTGATATAGAATTGCTGTTTTAAGATTTACGTGGATGCTGCGTCAATGAACAATGCTGGGTGCCCAAAGCCCAAAAAACACGTAACTGTGATGTTTTCGTACGATACACGGTATTTTTGGCAAACAAACAACCTGTGTGACTACAAGATTGCTGGATTGTAATTTAACTGCAAGGTGGATATATCAACCCGTCCAGGTGTAATCGGGTAAAATTGAAAATGAACACCTATCTGAAATGTATACTGATAATAAAGTGGGTTTTGCAGCTAACAAGAGGACCTGCAGTTTACTAGGAAAAGATGTGTATCCAATATAAGTTAGGTTTTCCCAATTTTTCCAAGGAATATTTCAATAGCAAACTGTTTAAAATAAAGATAAATTTCCCTTCAATGTCTCATAAGTCTTGGTGAACTTTCAGTGTTATTTATAGATGAGCTTTTTTGTGTTCGCCGTGGGCCCCCCCCCCGCTCCACCGCCGTGATTTACAGCGGTAGATTGCTGCTTTAAATTCTCTAGTAACTACATAAAATCTTCAAATCTTAATCTAACTAAATTGGAAGGATCACAAACTAATAGTAGAGGTTTCTCTGTGCAGAAATAGGGCTAATTTGCTGGCTGTTTGGCCACAGGCAGAGCGCAGGTCCTATCCCTATGAGACGCTGAGAGACACTGAGGCTGAAACAGGAAACGCTGTTCTATGTAAACGAGGTCATGTGATTTTCCAGCCAATCGCAACCAAAAACAATCCAGTCAAGACGTCGCAACAATCTCACCTGCTTATTCTGTAATTGATTTGCTGGCCGCCAAAATTACAGGAAGCGCCCAAAAGGCGCGATCTTAATAGATGATGCTCAGATTTTAACCTTAATTATCGCATGATCTGGAAATTTTGATCACCATAAAAAACCGTGCCGATTTCAACTTTGTCGATAAAAAAACGCTCAAACACTACAGGAAAATTTCCCCAAATAAATTATGTCAGTTTTAATTTAAGCAAGTAACAGTCATTAAAAGACATAAAATATAAAGCATAAAATAAATAAGAAGAAAAGTACTACGCGTTTCGCACAGGCACATGCCACGCTTCCTCTGGTGCAATGACTCCTCTTTTTAAGATCTCACAAAGCACTGCATCACCCAGGTCAGCAAAGCCCTGGTGATTGTGCTGTTTGGGATTGTCTGATAAACGACAATGCATTAGCTGTATATTTCAGCAGTCTATAGCCATAGATAAAAAGAGCAAGAGAAAGAAGGTGTCCATTCTCCAAAACAGGTAGATAACCCTTTTGCGGGAAGTTAACCACTTCCTGACAGCCGGCCACAGGGCTGGGATGACGGTTAAGCAGGTGACCGCCTAGAGCTTCATTCTAGAAAAGAAGGAGGCAAAGAGGCATGGAGTGGGCTGAATTTTCCAATGGGGACACTATTTGGGATATGTATGAACGGGGCTATGCCAGTCTGGCGCCTTTTCAGCTCGAGATCTAGAGCAGGCCCGTTCGCTATATTTTTAAATCTCCCGCATACCAATATCATGCGCATTACAGAGCGCCAGTGGCACTTTGTAATGCGCCTGAACTAACGCTAGAATGCACCTGATTTATGACCTGCAGTAGAGCGGGTTCATAGATTCAGGTGCATTCTACACTATTATTATGCGCAATTAAATTGGCTTCTAAGGGCCAAAAATCATACAATGTCGCCCATCTTATTTGCCTAGAGCACCACAATACCAGTCCTGCCGGTCATAATAATATGGCTCTTTGATTTTTTCCTCTACGCCTTCCAAGAGCCACAACTTTTTTTACATCGACACAGACATATAAGGGCTTTAGAATTTCAGTATCAATTATGTGTAACTTTTTTATTTTAGTTTTATGTTAAAATGCCAAAAGTTGGGTGATTTCAAAAAATAAATTATATATATATATATATATATATATATATATATATATATATAAGTATATTAACATCACTTTGAGTCCTTCTAGGGTACTTGACCATCAGGGGGCACAACTGTTATTAAACCCTTCTGCAACGGGGTGTTTAAAGATGGCGGTTTTATTACATAAAACGGGAGCCATGGTGGCAGTTGAAGCCTTCACAAGGTTTCCAACCACCATGTTAGCTGATCCGTACCCTGATCGCAGAGAATGCCTAGAAAACTCTCCCATAAAAGTCAGTGAGTCAGCTCCTGTTCACAGGCTCCTGTGTCCATATAGGTGCAGTAAAGCATATCTCTGATTTCTGTTTAAAGCAGCTCAGGCAAAATGGCTTCAACGCATAATCATATTCAGAACAATGCATTTAAAAAAGTCTACAACTAGAAAATGACAATGGCTAAAAATAAAAAAAATGTATCAGTATCTGGTTTAATTAGTAAAATAAAATCTGTTATATTGGTGATGTATTCCATTTAACTCCTTCACTGCTCTACACCTAAAGGGATATTGCTATTAATCCCTTCACTTCCCTAGACCCCCAGGGATGTTATCGTCAGCTTGCTAAGTGTTGTAGACCACAAAAGTTGTCACTATTAAATATATTACACTAACTATTACTACCACTGCACTAATTCACCAGGTATGATAGTATTAAGTCCTTTACAGCCCTAAACGACCAGGGACAATTTTTACCATTAAGTTTTTCACTATCCTAGACCAGAAATGTTATCGATGGCTGTGAGGAAACTAAGGCTCTGTGGATGTTTTGCAGATAAATATGAGAAGAAGAGTGTTTACACACTGTTTTTGTACAGGGGTTCTCAGTTGTGGTTTTTCTTGCACTAAATTATAAATAGCACTTATAAGGTGGTCACAGCAATGTGCTTTACAACATTACTCCAAATGAAAGTTTGTTGCACCATTTATAATAATACCCACTTACAACACTCTGAAGTCTTTTTCGGGGCGATGTCCAAAATCATGCGGTGTATGTTAGTTTCAGAGCCTCTAAGCCTGATTGCCTGGAAGTCAGGATGAGATGCCTCTTAGTCAATTAGGTCCAGAGGTGCCATAATTTGTATACAACATGAGCTGCTGAACACCACCTGCTGAAGATGCTTCTTAAATGTACTTTATTAATGGAAATTGTCTGAAACCAGATTGCCTTCAAAACTGAATCGTTCATTTCCATACAGGTGCTGCAAGATCTAATCAAATATTATCAGCCCCTGTGTAAAATATGTCTATTAAGTACATGTTACAGACTGCACCACAGAGGTCCCCAACCAAGTCCAAGTGATATGTAAGCCATTACCTACAAGTGATAATTATCTGCTTATTTTCCTCAGTTCCTGCTGCTTAGTTGTTTTTCTAGTTGATCTTTGTAAGAGCAGAACTGCTATCTACCACAACAGTATAACTACAGAGTCTAAAATGTAGTCTAAGGCTATGTCTACACAGCAATGTTAAAATGACATCCAAAATACGACAGCATTTTAACATTGCAAGACCGCGTTTTTGGTATGGGTTTATGCTAAAACAGCAGTTGCATACCTCCCAACATTTAGAGATTGCAAATAGGGACACATTATCCACACCTTGGACCACGGCCAAACAAATGACATCACATCAGGCCACACCTCTGACCACACCCAAATGACATCACACCAGGACACGCCTCTAACCACGCCCCACCAAACAAATTCATGCCCCGCCCCTCCAGAAGACCAGCGCCAACACAACAGCGGCGCCACTAGGGTCAGTAAATATGTAATTATATAAAGTAATGTACAGTATATGCAGAGATCCATACAAGCTGTAAGACAATGTTCTGTGGATGATACCGCTATATAATTGTCATACAGTGACCACATAATACAAGGAGCAAATATCACCATACTGTTACTGACCACACCAAGACTAATATTATCAATGATACCGCTATACAGAGATCAAATAATTCCACCACACCATGACAACATCACCACCACATAGTGACTGAATAATACCACAAGACCATGACCACATATCACCATCACATAGTGACTGAATAATACCATCACACCTAGACCACATATCACCACCACATAGTGACTGAATACAGCCATACCTATCCTGAATATAAAACATTACACTCCTACCAATATTCCTGCCATACAGTGACCATATGGGGGTAGATAGCAGTTGTACACAGGCTCTACAGACTGTATATACCACCATACAGTGACCATATGGGGTAGATATCAGTTGTACACAGGCTCTACAGACATATAAGTGATGACAGTACAATACAATTTAGTGACTCACAGGTGACGCCTTCTCTGTTGGGAGTCGTTCCATTTCTCCATTCCTTCCAGATCGCCATGACCACTTCTCCCGGCCTCGTCCCTGCAGAATTAAATACACAAACATATTAGACTTTGCACTTTTCCATCACCTCCCTACCAATTCCCACCTCTGTACAAACTCCCCATGGGGTGATAGGTGGAGTACGGGGTATATGGGGCAACTGGCCGTGGTCTGGGTTTATAGTGTGTTTGGTGAGGGTTGTATTTCTTGTTGGCAGTGGGCCACTGTGGTGAGAGAGGAGGTAAAGACAAAAGCATACAGGCACAATCTCCTGTGGGGAGACAGAAGCCCAACCCCTTATATGAAAGAACTAGCCACTTTTTGTAAACCTAGTATCCTATTGGCACAGACCTAGGAACTCTCAATCCCACAAAGATACTTGTATCAAGTTAGTAGTCCGGCCATTCATAAGACATATAACTTTATTCTATGAACTTTTTTTTAAAAAGGCATACATACATCCGTTCTCCCCGGCATTAATGCAATAATAGCAACATTAGTAGTAGGATACTTAGGTTTTAGTTGCGGCGGTCTGTCGTTCAGCTACAATGTCCATAAGACCTTCCCGGTCTTAATCCCCGTGGGGTTTCCTAGGAGGGACGCCAGGAGCTCGGGCTAGGCGCATACTACGGCAGACCGCCGCAACTAAAACCTAAGTATCCTACTACTAATGTTGCTATTATTGCATTAATGCCGGGGAGAACGGATGTATGTATGCCTTTTTTAAAAAAAAGTTCATAGAATAAAGTTATATGTCTTATGAATGGCTGGACTACTAACGTGATACAAGAAGCCCAACCCCCCCAGAGATTGTGGTGCGATTCTGGCCTGTTCCCCATTCCCTGCACCCTCTAGATGATCAGCCAAAGCTATGACTTTCAGGGGTGCAGGGGATGGAGTATAATACTATTGGATTTGTTAGCCAACGTTGGACCAGCGTAGCATCTATTTCTAAACTAACAGCGAACTGCACAGCGGAGTCCCGGGGATCCAGGGCATGTGCCCTGAATCCCTGGGACACACCCGAAAAATCGGGATACCTCCCGGCCTTCCCGGGACAGGGATCCCAAATCGGGAATGTCCCGCCCAAATCGGGACGGTTAGGAGGTATGCATAGGTGTAAAAACAAAAAATGTTGTTGGTCACAGAAAATGGCGCCGCTGTGAAAATGTAAGAAAAAGAGAATGTTTGTATTTTTTTTTAGACTTATTAAATCCCTACATATTTTATATCACTGGAATCGTACCAAACTGCAGAATACAGATTATACAACATATTTACCAAGGATTGAACATTGTACAAACAAAACCGCCACAAACATGGTGCAAGTACAGTAAATTTTTTCACATTTAACCCTACTTAGAATTTTTTTTTGTGCTTTCCCAGTATTTTCTATGGTACGATCAATGGCGCCATTCTCCTGCACAAAAGCCCTCATATGTCTATTTATATGGAAAAAAAAAAAAGTTATGGCTCATGGAAGGTGGGGAGGGAAATACACAGAGCCATATTATTATGACTGGCTGTCAGGAAGGAGTATTTAGGCTATGTTCACACAGCTTATTTTGGGGCGCATTTCGCTGTGTACTGTGCTCAATACGCGGCGAAATGCGCCACCAATCATTATGGCGATCCATAGTTCTTGTAGAGAACTATGGATTACGCCTCCTCTCTCCGGGCGTACAATACGATCGTCTTGTACGCCTTGTACGTCTTGTTGTGGGGAGATATGTGACATGTAATGAAAGTCTATGGGGTCGGCGGGCTGCCGCCCCTCCCATGTCGCGGGAGTACGCGCCAATCGGTGTGAGCTCCTGAACATAGCCTTACACAAACTAGCGGACACTGTGTGGTCTGGTCTACCAGGTATTCTGCATCTTAGGCTCAGTCTACAATGCAACAGACAAAAAAAAAAACAGACAAAAGTTGACCCCCTCCTGATGCACGGCCATGGTTTTTGAGAGGTTTTGTGCAAAAAACGTAGTTGATTCATGTTTTTTTGCTGTCGGCCCACTGTACACTGTACTGTATGGGAAGACGCCGAAAAAAACTCCAAGCGCCGACGGATTATAAAACATGTTGTATGATACACTGGCACCAGAAAGCGAGCGGAGAAAAAACGAGCTGTGGAGACTGCAGGTCGTTTTTTCTGTTGTCGTCTATGGGGTTGCAGGGACGATCGTATTTTCGATGGTTTTTAAATCCTAAAATAGACGAAAACACGATTGTATTGCTCTGCTGTGTAGACATAAGCTAATGCTGTGCATGGTCTGCATCAGCAGCCAGCTCTCTAAGGGCATGGGTATTCGGACGGTTTTTCAGCTGGTTTGCGGTTTTGCAGACCGCCTGAAAAACCGGCCGAAAGTGAGCACAATGGTGCTCAATGGAAAACCCGTGCAGCAGTCCCCAGTACACGGGTTCTCCGTCCGGCGATTTTTCCGCCCGCGGTCCGGCCGCAAAACATTGTGCTAGCACATTCTTCCGTCCGGTTTCCAGACAGAATCTGTGCAAGCCAATGTGAAGGGGGAGGGCTTGTCGCGGAGAAAAGCCGCCCCCGCCCTCCCCCCCAGCGGCCTTGGGAACGGCCACAAAACAGGACTAATGCCGGCCGGCAAACCGACCGGTATTTGTCCTGTGCCGTGAGAACGCTCCCTAACCAGGCAGAGCGAGTGGAGGCTGGTAACACATCCCCCCCTCCCCATCCTATACACCTGTGGCTGGTAACACATCCCCCTCCCCATCCTATACACCTGTGGCTGGTAACACATCCCCCCCTCCCCATCCTATACACCTGTGGCTGGTAACACATCCCCCCCTCCCCATCCTATACACCTGTGGCTGGTAACACATCCCCCCTCCCCATCCTATACACCTGTGGCTGGTAACACATCCAGCCTCCCCATCCTATACACCTGTGGCTGGTAACGGTTTTCTGAGACCCCCAGGCGGGGTAATGTCTTCTCACAGATATGAAACTTGTTCTCTGGGCTCTCTCTAGCAGGAGAACAAGCATCTCCCTTCTCCCAGGGTTTCTGTCCTCATGTCCTTCCTACCCTCCATTAGATAGAAGCCAGGCTGCTTCTGTGCAGCTCGCTGATTACCCATCCCCGGGAGAGGCCTGTGAGGACTGGGCACATTGTCTACAGCTGCTTTCACACTCTGCTGCTTGATGGCAGCAACAAGCATCCAAGTGTTCCCCTTACTTCATCCTCAGGGCTGGAGACCTCCCCAGCGGCGCGCTCTGTATGACGTCAGTGATGAATAGAGAGCAGACACTCCTCTGCTGCCCTGTCAGCCCG
The DNA here is from genome assembly GCA_025379985.1 of Phyllomedusa bahiana. NCBI lineage: Eukaryota > Metazoa > Chordata > Amphibia > Anura > Hylidae > Phyllomedusa > Phyllomedusa bahiana. The sequence goes on along the minus strand of JAODAL010019906.1, from coordinate 10,445 downwards.
CAGCAGCTTTCCACATGCATGGTTGGGGGAGGAGCGCTATTAGGCTGACTGCTGGACGGGAAGTGGATGAGATCCACCCTGCCCCCACCTAAAGGTAGTGGGGGTCGTTGTGGCAGCACGCAGGGGAGGGGGCGTGGTCAAACGGCTCTGCAGTCTTTGTGCTTAGAATCGGGACATTAAGCTCTTGTCCCGGGACGCGGGACCACACCCTCTAATTCGGGATAGTCCCGCCCAATTTGGGACAGTTGGGAGGTATGGCAGTTGGTTTTCAGATTTGCCATGGGGCGTATACATTGAATGTATGGGAATCTGATAGCAATCCGATAGAAGATCTGATAGGTTTGAAAACCCGCCGGAATTCATCGGATTTCAAAACTTACCAGAAAATATCTGTGCTGTTTACACTGCAGCATGGATTTTTTTTATTGTTGTCTATGCAGCACACAGTGCCGCTGAAAATACCACTAAAATCCTGTGCTGTGTAGACATAGTCTAAGACACCCGCCAGTACCCTGGTTCAGGCCTTCTTCTGCCCCCTCCAATTGGCTGCTGTGTATAAACACATCTATCAATGTGAAGTCAATGCATAGATAGCAGATTGTCTATACAGCAATGACAGAATGAGTATTAAGTGCAGATTACTAAACATCCAGTAAGAAACAGATTATTAGGTAACAGCCACACGTATACCGAGGCTAAAGGCCTTAAAAGAGGAAGGATTGGAGGCTGGAGGAGTGATTTAAGGGGAAAAAAAGGCTATTACATGGATTTACTGATTTTTAGTAATAAATATTATTCATTGTCTCATGTAAAGTTTCTCATTCACTTTATGTTAAATGTTTATATTTTATATATTAAGTTATATATTCAAGATATTTGAATATGTCATTGAATGAGAGCACGGGAAGCAAATGAGCAGCAAACCTGTATGTAGTGTAAGGCCGCAGCTGGGAGGTCTGCGATGGATTGTATATCCCAGCCAGGTTCTGGACGTATGCCTGGAGAGAGCAAGATACATGCCACCAAGGTAAGAAGCCTTGGTGGAGTGAAAGGCCATTGTTAAATAGGTGTCGGCAGTACAGACTGTCGACATACATTTAAGTTGTCTGTTAGTACGGCTACCAGCCATTCCCGGGTCGGCCTTTCATTGGGAGTAAGCATAGAGCAGGGTGGGTGCTTACTCCCCATGGCTCCACTCCGGGTTTTCCCGGTGGTATATAAGGTCAGCAGGTAAGCTGACTGGCGGGGCTGCATCTCCAGTCTACCTTCTGGGCTGGAGACATTCACACTGGTGGAAGCCAGTGTCTGCTACACCGTTTCCCAAGGTGCTAGTGAGGGAACTACACCTGTGTATAGTAAGCGCTCAGACGAGCAGGAGTTTTGTTTATGTTTATATGTTTGCTGTGCATGTATTGCCATACGTTTTTGTTCTGCTGGTGAAATAAACACACGGAAGCAAGACACCGTTTGAACCAGATATCTGCCTCTGTCTCATGCCTGAAGGACTTGTGAGTGATCCCAGAGCTGTGCAAGCTCACATATGGTGGAGGTATGCAAAGGGCATTCTAAAGAGACGCCTTAAAGAGACAGGCAGCAAACGTGGTCCCAGCTTAGGTCTTGGATTAAAGCAGCAACTGTGCAGCAAGCAGAGACATCCAAAATGGACGAGCTGGTGAAACAGTTGATTCATGCAAATACAAACCTCCAGCTGATGGCGGCAAGTCAGCAAAAGGCCCAGGAGGAGACCATACGAGCCCAGGCAGAAACCAATCGCCTGTTGATTGAGACGCACCAGGCAGCCGTGAAAGAGCAGCAACGTGTGAACCTGGCTCTTCAGCAACAGCTTCAGGCCCTGACTGCAAGGCCAGAGGCGTCAGCAGGTGGGCAGTCCACCTCCCGTCAAGCGGTGATACACGTCCTGCGAAAGATGACCCCAGACGATGATATTGAAGCATACCTCGGAACCTTTGAGAGGATCGCCGAGAGAGAGCAGCTCCAAGTGGACCTATGGGCTGACGTGCTGGCCCCCTTTCTAACCGGTGAACCACAAAAGGCCTACTTCGACCTGAGGGTGGGAGAAGCCAAGGACTACACCAGGCTGAAAGGGGAGATCTTAGCCCGACTGGGGGTTACTCTGGCGGTCCGGGCCCAAAGAGTCTACACTTGGAAGTTCGATCCAGCAAAGCCACCGCGATCCCAAATGTATGACCTCTACCATCTCACCAGCAAATGGCTGCAACCGGAGAGTCTTTCACCTGCCCAGGTGATCGAGAGGGTTGTTTGTGATCGCTTTGTACGTGCCTTACCGGTGAGGATCCAGCGCTGTGTGGGGTTCACGGACCCCAAAAGTCTGGACGAGCTCGTCTCCGTGGTGGAACGTTACAGCGCCGCTGAAGAGTTTCTCCTGGGTCTGCATCCATCTACACCAGTACGGGGTAAGACTGTCTCTGTCCCAAAAGGGGAGAGCAGAGGTCCCGATCGGAGGGGGTCAAGGATGGCTGAGAAAGGGGGAAGGTTGCCCACCCCAAAATCAGACCTTTCACCCAGAGCTCAGGGCCCCATTGTCTGTTGGTGATGCGATGGACTGGGACATGTCGCTGCACGATGTCCAACGCAGGGGGACCCTATTGACTGTGGCGTTACACAGCGTACGTCGTTGTTTGCCAGGCCGTCCTATACCTCACATGCTGAGACTGGTGGTGACCGGCGGGAGTATACGGTCAAAATCAATGGACGCTCCATTCAAGCACTCATGGACTCCGGGAGCTTGGTGACCCTGGTAGAGGCCAAGCTGGTGGGCTCAGGCCAACTCCGATCCCGCCGTATAGGGGTGGTCTGTATCCACGGAGACACTAGAGACTACCCAACTGCCAGACTCACCCTAGAGACTCCCTGCGGTGCCGCACGACATGTGGTGGCTGTCGTTGCGAGCCTATCCTACAGTGCTGTCATAGGCTGTGACTTTCCCTTGTTCTGGGATTTGTGGGAGAATAAAAGAGGTGCAAGGTATAATGATGTACAGGGTGATGTGTCCGCACAGGAGCCCGGAGAGCCCGATGGGTTTCCGTTGTCCGTCCTGGCGGGGGACCCAGAGGAAAACCCCTCTGAGCTCGAGTTCGCCTCCTTGCCAATATCCAGAGGGAACTTTGGTATGGAGCAACGGAGGGACCCAAACCTAGAACACGCTTGGAGAAGCGTCAAGATGATAGATGGGAAACCCCAGGGACCAGGCGAGGATATGGTGTACCCTCATTTTGCGGTCAACAACGATATGTTATACCGGGTAAAAAAGACCGCAACCGAGGTGGTGGAGCAATTGGTGGTCCCCAAGTCACATGTCCACCAGGTGTTGGAGCTAGCCCACTCCCATGTGCTGGGGGGACACTTAGGGGTGGAGAAAACCCGGGAGAGGGTAGAGCGTAACTTCTACTGGTCAGGGATTTATAGGGCAATTGAAGATTTCTGCCAGTCTTGCCCAGAGTGCCAAATAAATGCCCCTAGGCCTCATTTTCGGAGCCCCCTAATCCCCCTGCCAATAATAGAGGTCCCCTTTGAGAGGATCGGCATGGACCTGGTAGGGCCGCTCCCAAAGTCAGCCCGAGGACATCAGCATATCTTAGTGGTCCTTGACTACGCCACCCGATATCCCGAGGCCATTCCCCTTAGGAACACCTCCTCCAAAGGGATTGCCAAGGAGTTGTTCCAAATGTTCACCCGCACGGGTATCCCGAAGGAGATACTGACAGACCAGGGTACCCCCTTCATGTCTAAGGTGACCAAAGAACTTTGCCACCTCCTCAATATTAACCATCTCCATACCTCGGTATATCATTCCCAGACCGATGGTCTGGTGGAGAGGTTCAATAAGACCCTAAAGTCAATGCTTAAAAAGGTGGTGGATAAGGATGGGAGAGACTGGGACCACCTACTACCCTATCTCATGTTCTCTATACGGGAGGTACCGCAAGCGTCCACAGGGTTCTCTCCCTTCGAGCTCCTCTATGGTAGACATCCCCGGGGACTCCTGGACATTGCCAAGGAGACCTGGGAGCAGGAAAATACCCCCTATAGGAGCGTGATTGAACATATTGCCGAGATGCAGGATAGAATCGCAGCAGTCCTGCCTATAGTGCGTGAGAACCTACAGCGGGCCCAAGAAACCCAGGCAAGGGTATATAACAGGTCCGCAAGGGTCAGAGTGTTCCAGCCCGGCGATCGGGTGCTAGTACTTGTCCCCACGGTCGAAAGCAGGTTTCTGGCAAAGTGGCAGGGCCCCTATGAGATCAAAGAGCGGGTCAGTGAGGTCAACTATAAGGTGTTCCAGCCTGGTAGAAGGAAACCTTATCAGATATATCACATCAACCTAATTAAGCCCTGGAAGGACCGGCAAAGCTTTACGGCGGTAAGAGAGCATAGGGGTGCCCCAAACGGAGAGTTGCCACCCGTCCGTATCTCCAAGTCCCTATCAGAATCACAGCGGCAGGAAACTAGGGAATTCCTACAAAGGAACCAGCAGGTCTTTTCAGATCTACCATTGCAAAATGACATCATCATCACAGAAAACCGGCCAAAAGGTACGGTTGAGGCCATATAGGGTCCCTGAAGCCCAGAGGCAAGCAATTGCCGAGGAGGTTAAGAAGATGCTGGAGCTTGGGGTCATAGAAAAATCCCAAAGTGGGTGGTCGAGCCCCATAGTGCTCATACCCAAACCCGATGGCAGCTTACGTTTCTGCAACGATTTTCGTAAGCTAAACGAACTCTCAAAATTTGATGCCTACCCGATGCCCCGGGTCGATGAATTGGTTGAGAGGTTAGGACCCGCGAGGTACATTAGTACGTTAGACCTGACCAAGGGCTATTGGCAGGTCCCCCTCACAAAGGAGGCCAGGGAGAAAACGGCCTTTTCCACCCCAGATGGCCACTTTCACTACGTGGTCCTTCCCTTTGGCCTACATGGGGCTCCGGCCACATTCCAGAGGATGATGGACGTCATCCTACAGCCCCATAGAAAATATGCAGCAGCATATTTGGATGACGTGGTGATCTTTAGCATGGATTGGGAGTCCCACCTGACCAGAGTGCAAGCTGTCTTAGATGCCATAAGGGCAGCAGGTCTGACCGCCAACCCTAACAAGTGTGCCATAGGGCTAGAGGAGGCCCGCTATCTAGGTTACGACATTGGGAGGGGAGTCATCAAGCCCCAAATGGACAAACTGAAGGCAATTAGAAATTGGCCTCAATCGATCTCCAAGAAGCAGGTCCGGGCCTTCTTAGGTATCGCAGGTTACTATAGGAGGTTCGTACCCAAATTTGCCTCCATAGCAGCCCCGCTTACGGACCTCACAAAAGGGACAAAGTCCACTTTGGTCAAGTGGAACCCGGAGGCTGAACAAGCCTTCCAAAGGCTAAAGGAGGTACTCTGCAAGAGACCCGTGCTCATGGCCCCAAACTTTCAGAAAGAATTTATTGTTCAGGCAGACGCTTCTGAGGTAGGATTAGGGGCTGTCCTATCACAACTGGTTGAGGGAGAAGAACACCCGGTAGTTTACCTCAGCAGGAAGCTGTCAGTGGCGGAGAAAAACTACGCTATAGTGGAGAGAGAATGCCTGGCCAATAAGTGGGCCATCGAGTCGCTGCGTTACTACTTGATAGGTAGACCCTTTAGAGTCATCACAGACCATTCCCCTTTAAAGTGGATGGCACAGAACAAAGGGAAGAACGCAAGGGTGACCCGGTGGTTCCTGGCTCTACAGGACTTTAAGTTCTCTGTAGAACATCGCCCCGGGTCACAACAGGCCAACGCTGATGCATTGTCACGGGTACACAATTTTATGGCACAAAGTGCTCCGCCCCACAGGTCTGAGCAGAGGGGGGGATATGTAAGGCCGCAGCTGGGAAGGTCTGCGATGGAGTGTATATCCCAGCCAGGTTCTGGGCGTATGCCTGGAGAGAGCAAGATACATGCCACCAAGGTAAGAAGCCTTGGTGGAGTGAAAGGCCATTGTTAAATAGGTGTCAGCAGTACAGACTGTCGACATACATTTAAGTTGTCTGTTAGTACGGCTACCAGCCATTCCCGGGTCGGCCTTTCATTGGGAGTAAGCATAGAGCAGGGTGGGTGCTTACTCCCCATGGCTCCATGGTTTTCCCGGTGGTATATAAGGTCAGCAGGTAAGCTGACTGGGCGGGCTGCATCTCCAGTCTACCTTCTGGGCTGGAGACATTCACACTGGTGGAAGCCAGTGTCTGCTACACCGTTTCCCAAGGTGCTAGTGAGGGAACTACACCTGTCTATAGTAAGCGTTCAGATGAGCAGGAGTTTTGTTTATGTTTATATGTTTGCTGTGCATGTATTGCCATACGTTTTTGTTCTGCTGGTGCAATAAACACACTGAAGCAAGACACCGTTTGAACCAGATATCTGCCTCTGTCTCATGCCTGAAGGACTTGTGAGTGATCCCAGAGCTGTGCAGGCTCACAGTAGCTAGTCCTGCATTCAGCTGAGAAGTAGAGCCTAGACTCTGGACTGATACATGTACTGTATAGATAACTATTAGTGAGATCTCTACAATTGCTGATGAATTTCTTGTCTAAACTGAATAAAATATATGCACTTCTCAGCTCAGAGCTATCTATATATGGGTTTTAGTAATATTGCAACCTTCATTATGCCACTATTGTATAATAACATCTAATGGTGTGGGAGAGCAACATATAGGGGCCCTAGAGCTGCTGACACTCTCCTCAGCTAATTTGCCTGGTAAGCCTAAAGCTTAAAGAGAACCTGTCACATAGTTTTTGCCCCCCTTGCTGATGACAGCACAAGATAGTGTCAGACCTGCTGTGTCCATCGCTGCCTCCATTATTCTGTAAGATGCTGTAGTTTTCGTGTGTTTAATGCTCAAATCTGCAGTTTTCAGCCAGAAGAGTCATTCGAAGAGTCCTTAGTGTCAGTTTTTTTCAAACCCGGCCAATCGGAGACTAACCCCGCCCACTTCAACTGACAAACCTATTACTTTGAATAGGTAGAAACATGTGAATAACTGTCAGTGGGCGGAGCTAGCCTTTGGTGGGTGTAGCTAACACCTGCTCATGAATAAAATTTAAGGGGTAAATGCTCTAAAACTGCTGCATCTTACAGAATAAGGGGCACAGTGCTGGAACAGCATGTCTGACACTAGCTTGTGCTGCCCTCAGCAAGGGGGGCACAACCTATGTGACAGGTTCCCTTTAAGGCCTTAATCCTACTAGGCATTTGCCCTAGTGCTGACTATGTGGGGCCCACCTAAAGCCTATCTATCTATGTGGGGCCCACCTCAATCCTACCTATGTGGGGCTCCCATATAGCTTACTTATGTGTGGCCCACCTATAGCCTACTAAGGCTATGTGCCTCTAAGCTCTCCCACTCCATCTAGTAACTGCATGACCATTATTAACAGGAATCAGTAAATGTTCGTGGTTGGGAGGTTGGGGGTCATCCAAAATTTTGCTATGGGGCCAGACATCTCTAGTTATGCCCCTGCCATCAGTGCTTTCTAACCAGGAGTTGGTGGAAAGATTTTAGGAAGTCTGTGAACTTTAATTGAAAAAAATCAACTTACCTTTTTTTGTCTGACTGAAATTTAGCATATTCTCTACTAATAAACATATGCAATAAATTCCTGTAGCATTAATTTTTTCATATTACAGTTGTTGTATATCTCAAAAAATTATTAGGGTATCCGTCTCCTGGATAATTAACATCAGAACAGGTATGTGTAATTCACATGCGATTGTTTATGTCTTAATTAGTGTTAATTAAAAAAGGTTTTAATCTCACTTTAAAAGAGGTCAGCATCATACTAGACTCTTGCTACGACTAAGGACTCAGCCCGAAACATGTCAGCAATACTGACCCTCTGATCATTGCTTTACACTGTATTAGCTTCATATATTGTTTCAATAAAATCCCTTGTATTTTATTCGCCTTGCAGCCGGCCATTTTTGGACTTTCTTTTGGCATTGTCTTCGCGAATCTTGGAACGTTGGCACGGGCATAGACATCTACAGGGGACCATTCATTCAGCAGCTATTGAGGTGAGCTGGCTATGCTATTTGTTTGATATCTGTCTCCCGGAACCTCAGCTTCAGTTCTGAGAAGTCTATATAGAGGGAAGTGGCAAAACGTGAAATTAAGACACACAAGCAGCAGCATGGAGGATATTAGACAGCAGTAAGAAGCAGTGTAGCTGTGAGTCCAGGACTGAGGTGAGATAAGACACTTAGGGCGCGTTCTCACGGCACAGGACAAATACCAGTAGGTTTGCCAGCCGGTATTTGTCCTGTTTTGCGACCGTCCCCACGGCCGCGGGGGGGACGGCTTTTCTCCGCGATGGACGGAGAAAAGCCCTCCCCCTTCACATTGGCTTGCACTGATTCCGTCTGGAAACCGGACGGAAGATTGTGCTTGCTTAATGTTTTGCGGTCGGACCGTGGGCAGAAAAACCGCCGGACGGAAAACCCGTGCAGTGGGGACTGCTACACGGGTTTTCCATAGAGTAACAGAGACTATGGAGTGACACTTAAGGTCGTATTTTTTGGTTTGACATCCATGCGACCTCACCATTAGGATCTCTATCATTAGCAGACCTAGATTATTCTATACAATATTAAATTCCTAGTCAGACCAATTATGTATGGGTTCTGATGGAGTATGAACCCTAGATCTACGTAGTTACGTTTTGCATATGTTTCATGGTGATGACTAATATATATTCTTGTTAACAATAGTGGTTTATGTAGTACATTACTACTTGTTTTGAATAGACATGTGATATATCTGCTTCATTGATGAGATATTTATATCTGAGGTAGGTCAGGGATAGGATAATCAATTCGATAGGGTGAGCCTCCTTATGGTGGGGCCGTCCTTTTCGGGACGATCACTCGACCTGTCCATAGGTTATTGTAGGGTCTGCCTAGGGAAAGATATATAGATTTATCTTTGATATCTTGTAATGGATATCTTGGAATATAGGTAGTGGTTTTTTGCCTTTGTTCTTTTTGGGTGTGATAATATTGTAAGTATTTTTTAATGATAATATAATAAAAGGTAGATTTTAGATTAAGAGCTTTGTGTTTTGGTTTCAGTGATTTTTGTAGTTTCCAGGCTCATAAAAGGATTTAGTTACTGTACTGTGAAGCGTTTTCCATAGAGCACCATTGTGCTCATTTTCGGCCGGTTTTTCAAGCGGTCTGAAAAACCGCAAACCGACTGAAAACCCGTGCCGTGGGGACATGTCCTTAACAGCCAGCACCATCTCTCTGTGTCTCTCTGCCTTTGCTGGTTCTCTGACCTCACCATTTCCCTATCATATGCTAAAGGTTCAACTAAAGAAAACATGCAATAAGGTATTCCTTATCGCCTCAATGTCCAGTCAGGGGCAACAAATTACCCTAACAAATTGATGGGCAGTCCTAGAAATCTAAACTAAAGTTTTGAACTATAAATATGGTATTAACAAGACAAATATGTTCATAGTACAGGGGTCAGTCAATATGTGAGCTGTATTTCAGGTTCGTTTTCTTGCCCGAAGGACCAGACAATTCTTTATATCATAAGTGTTAGGTGTTTCCTATATTTTCTCCCTTTTAGTTTATAATTGTTAGTGCTTGTATGTAGTGTTGAGCGATTATTATCGACAAAGTTGGAATCGGCACAGTTTTTATGGTGATCAGATTTTTTAGATCATGCGATAATTTAGGTTAAAATCTGTGCATCATCTATTAAGATCGCGCCATTTTCGGCTCTTCCTGTCATTTTGGCGGCCAGCAAATCAGCTTACAGAATAGAGCAGGGTGAGATGTGTGTGCGACGTCATAACTGGGATGTGTATGGTTGCGATTCCCTGGAAAAATCACATGACCTCGTTTTACATAGAACAGAGTTTCCTGTTCAGCCTCAGTGTCTCTCAGCGTCTCAGAGCAGAAGGACGTGCGCTCTGCTTGTGTCCAAACAGCTCAGCGAAATTATTATATTTCTTCACAGAGAAACCTCTACTATTAGCTGTGATCCTTACAATTTAGTTAGATTAGAGATTGGAAGATTTATATAGTTAGGCAGAGAATTTTAAAGGGACATCTACCGCTGTAAAGTCACGGGGGGGAGCGGAGGCCCGAGGGCGAACACAGACAAGCTCTATAAAAAATACTGGATAAAGTTAACCAAGACTTAGTGTAGACATTACACTGCAATAGCTTTATTATTAACATTTTTCTATTGAAATATTTCCTGGATATTGGGCAGCCTGAACCTATAGGATACACATCTTTTCTAGTAACTGCAGGTCTCTTTGGTTAGAGCAAAAATCCACTTTTATTATCAGTATACATTTCAGATAGGTGTTCTTTTCAATTTTGCCATTTTCCAACCCTTTTTTTGATTAAAACCACCTTTCACAAAATT
>JAODAL010019905.1:0-70816 GCA_025379985.1 Phyllomedusa bahiana | reverse complement strand
GGCTGAATCGGTCTCAGAACCCAGGAGGGCAAATGTCTTCTCAAACTAAGAAGTGTTTTGGGGATGATTAGGACATTTGTATTACTTATGGGGTTTTGCGGAGGGAATTTAAAACCACACTACAACTTTGATAAAAAATACCTTTAAAAACTGCAGGGGGGGGTGTATGTTGTGTTATCACACTTGAAAAAAAAGCAAAATGGTAATAGTGTAAAGCTAAAAATTTAAAACTTCCCTAAATAAATTCTGTAAACAAATGTCAGTTACCAATAAATATACTAAATGAGAGTCACTGTACAAAATAGCATAGTGCCACTTTGTGATCTGTGGGTTAAAACAGGTTTAGGGGTCATGCTGTGGGCCCAGGAAGGGATAGTCTATGTCCAGTGAAACTAAATGGTGGTTGAAAGACTCCTTTTCCCGTCACTTTTTAAATGTGGGGGTCATGCAGGTTGGGGCTCATGCTGTGGCCCAGGACAGGTATAGTCAATGTCCAGTGAAACTAAATGGGGGTTGAAAGACTCCTATTTCCGGCACTTTTTAATTTCTGTGGGTCAGACAGATTTAATGGTCATTCTGCGGTACAGGACAGATTAGTTAATGTCCAGTTCAACTAAAATGGTGGTTCAAAAACTCCTTTTCACGGCACTTTTTAATTTGGTGGTCAGACAGGTTTAATGGTCATACTGCGGTCCAGGACAGGTATAGTCAATGTCCAGTTCAACTAAAATGGTGGTTGAAGACTCCTTTTCCCAGCACTTTTTAATCTGTGGGTCAGACAGGTTTAATGGTCATACTGCGGTACAGGACATATAATAGTTATTGTCCAGTTCAACTAAAATGGTGGTTGAAAAGATCCTTTTTCGTTCATTTTTTAATCTGTGGGTCAGACAGGTTTAATGGTCATACTGTGGAACAGAACAGGTATAGTCAATGTCCAGTTCAACTAAAATGGTGGTTCAAAGACTCCTTTTTCTTGCACTTTCTAATCTGTGGGTCAGACAGGTTTAATGGTCATACTGTGGAACAGAACAGGTATAGTCAATGTCCAGTTCAACTAAAATGGTGGTTCAAAGACTCCTTTTCCCAGCACTTTTTAATCTGTGGGTCAGACAGGTTTAATGGTCATACTGCGGTACAGGACAGTTATAGTTAATGTCCAGTTCAACTAAAATGGTGGTTGAAAGACTCCTTTTCCCGGCACTTTTTAATCTGGGGTCATGCAGGTTTGGGGCTCATGCTGCGTTCCAGGACAGGGATATTCAATGTCCAGTTCAAGTAACATGATGGTTCAAATCATACTGCCTTCTGGCACTTTTTAATTTGTGGGTGATGCAGGTTTAAGGGTCATGCTGTGGTGCAAGACAGGGATAGTGAATGGTCTGTGATTTTTTTTTCTGTGGCTTTTATAACCTAATTGTCTTGCCTAAGATGTAGCATGTATACAGTTTGCTGTTGTGGATGTTAATTCCAGCTTCTCCATCCCTGTTTGGGTGTAAGAATGAAGGTGTTGTTCCTCTCCCATAGACTTTAATGGTCATCGGCGATAATCTATTATCGACTATCGGATATCTTATTGATAATTGCTGATATCGACTATCGACCCGATGACGATAGTCAACGTAATCGCTCATCACTAGTTAGAACCTCTCTTGAGCTCTGCTTGTTGCCACCAAGGCCAGGCACCTCCGGGTCACATATCTCGCAGGTATCTCCTGCTGCATAACATTCATTGGTGAGTGACTGCCTGTGTTCGCTCTGCCACAATATATGTACTAAATGTACTTAAATGTACTGTAGTTACTATTTACTGCTTTTACTAATTACTGTTTTACAGCATTGTTGGAAAAAATGGTACAAATAAGTGTATTATATCAGTTATGTATTTATAAAACTTTTACATAAGAGGGATGAACCTTTCATTTAACATTTATGAGGAATTTAGCAGTGGTATAAGAGCATCGCCCTGGGAATGGTGTTAAGTGATCTGTTATAAAAGATCAAAGTTCTTTCCTGCTGACTATGATGAGCTGTTAGCAGAAAGCAATTAACAGCTGTACTCAACATGACTGCAATACAGTGAGGAACTTTTACATTTGGCTGAAGCATGTTTTACATAAATCTATAGACTTTGATTCCCCACACACATAACTATGTGAAAATAAAATGGTAAAATATACACTTTCTAACTGCATTTGATTTACTTATCTAAATCATTTTACCAGACCAGTTTTGTACTTTGATCATTTTTATGTGTTCATGGTAGCTTGCTTTATCTTGGGATTCATCCTTTGGTCCATTAGCGCAGTACTCCAGAAATAGTGGTGCAGATTTCCAGTTCATTAATATTAAACATTTTAGGCATAATGCTGATAAAAAGAGTTATATTCTTCCTCTGTGCAACAACAATTATTTATTAATGACTACAAATGCAAATTATTAGAACATCTCAATATTACATGGAACAATGTTATTCGTGAGTTCCATAAGTTTCATAATTGACAATTCTGTTCAATGCACATCCTGTGCAATGTATGCAGTCATTGAACAGCTGTTTGAGGGTGCATACTGCTGTGTGAGATATGTGGACCCTGCACATTTAGAAGATCAGATCCTGGATCTAAATGAGCAAGTTGCAAAACTGAGATTTTTTGCCAACTTTGAAGCAAGTCTGCTGCTCACTGAGCAACCACTCACAGGGGTAGATGAGGATGGCAGTATAGAGGTGTAAGGAAATGAGGTAGCTTGCTGGGTAACAGTCGGAAAGAGGGGTAGAGGGAAAAGTGGCTAGTCCTAGCTGATCTGGCACACTCCAATGAATTTTCGAGATTGGCAGATAAGGGGGATGTTAGTTAAGAAATAGAACTGCTGCAGCAAGACACTTCTCCTGTCTGCTCTAGTAAGACGAGGAATAGGAGTGCAGGGCAGGCTAGACAGGTACTGGTAGTCGGGGACTCCATTGGGAGTCGGGGCGCACTAGAACCGTAGCGAAGCTACATATTTGTTGCTTCGCTACAGCATTTCTGGGCGCATTACAGTTGGAACAGGTAAACCACTTTCAAAGTGGTATACCTGAGGCAGAAATGTCACCCGAGCACTAGAATGCGCCGGATTTATGACATGCTGTATAACGGGCTCATAAATCAGGCGCATTCTATGCCTTTTTTATGCGCATGAAATTTGCCGTGTTAAGGCCAAATTCCAAAATGATTAGAAACAGAAATCAAAACAAAAACAATGTGGATCAACAGAGATGTAAAGGAGGAAATAAATAACAAAAAGATAGTGTTTAAGCTACTAAAATAGGAGGGCACTAAAAAGCTATAAGGAAAAAAATAAAATATGTAAAATAATGATAAAGACAGCAAAGCTGGAGACAGAAAGACAGATTGCAAAAGAGAGTAAAACTAACCCCAAAATATTTTTAACTATATAAATATTAAAAAGATTAAAACAAAAAAAATTGGCACTTTGAAAAGCAGCGAAGGAGGTGTTATAGAGGGTGATGAGGAGAAAGCAAATCTATTGAACAATTTTTTCTTCACCGTATTTAATGATGAAAATTACCTCCCTGTTCATGGGAAGATGGATGAGGTATACTGCACCTTAAACGTTTCTTGTCTAACCGAGGAAGAAGGGCAGCTCCGCCTTAAGAAGATTAAAATAGAAAAGTCACCAGATCTTGGTGGTATACACCTCTGTGTTCTAAGGGAATTAAGTAATGTCATTGACAGACCACTGTTTTTAATATTAATGGGCTGTAAAATGACAGGGCATGTCCCAAAGGATTGACACATAGCAAATGTGGTGCCAATATTCAAAAAGGGGTCAAAAAGTGATCCTGGAAACTATAGGCCGGTAAGTTTAACCTCTGTTGTAGGTAAATTGTTTAAAGGTTTTCTAAGACATGCTACACTGGAGTATCTCACTAGTCTTAACTTGGTCTTATTCTAGTGCCGATGATTCACAGATTTCCAGCACAATCATCTGGTTACATCTGCTATCCCTAGTTTTGGGCTGTAGATAATTTGGGTTGAGTGGTGATTGACAGCTGCCTTCACCACTCATCTTTCTTCCTGTCAGTTTGTGTTCTGTATGGTCTGGTCCAATCACACCCTGGAACTTGGACTCTGGCATCCTTTAAGAGCAACATTTGTGCTCTGAGACCTTGCCTGCAATAGTTTTGTGTTTGAGATGCTGTTTCCTACCTGTTTGATTGGCCTGAATTTCTGACCTCTTTGTCCGCCTTCTTGACTTTTTTCTTGTCTGCTTCCTATGTACCTTTTTTGCTATCACCTGTTTTGACCTATTACTTATTGTGTTTGTCCATCTTGTCTTGTGTTTCCATCTTACCAATGCAGAGACCACAGCTTAGTGTCAGGCCAGCAAGTAGGCAGTGTCAGTTCTGGGGAGCCTAGCGCTAGGACTGTCTTTTTTCCTGTCTGTCTATCCTGGTTAAAGGGGCCCTCACAATGCCATTCCAGCATGGGTTTACGAAGGATTGGTCCTGTCAAACTCATCTCATCCGTTTCTCTGAGGAGGTTAGTTCTACACTGGACTGGGGAGAGGCATTGGATGTCATGTGGATTTTTCAAAAGCATTTGAAACTGTGCCACATAAAAGGTTGGTAAGTAAAATGAGAATGTTTGTACTGGGAGAAAATGTTTGTAAGTGTCGAAGGTAACTGGCTCAGTGATGTGATAGAAAACAAAGGGTGGTGATTAATGGTAGAGACTCAGACTGGATCCCTGTTACTAGTGGGGTACCACAGGAGTCAGGATTGGGTCCTATTCTCTTTAATATATTCATTAATGACCTTACAGAAGGATTGCACAATTAATTCCATGATTACTTATTAAACAGAAAAACTTTGGGTAAAAGTGACATGGAGAAGGACTTGGGAATTCTAGTGGACAGTGATCTTATTTGTAGTAGCCAGTGTAAGGCAGGGGCTGCAAAGGCAAATAGGATCATGGGGTGCATTAAAAGGAGCATAGATGTACATGGTGAGAACACTATTCTCCCATTATACAAATCCCTAGTCAGACCGCAGATTTAGAATATTGAGTACAATTTTAGCTGGGCTGGACACAGAGCTGTTTTCTGTTTGTCACGGCACACAGAATTATTGAGCTTCCCGTCATCAAACAGATTATGTAGACCAAAAGCTATTTAATCAAAGAACATTATACAAGTGCCTCACTTTGTGAATGAAATCATTTAGAATTTTTTATTTCCTCTGGATAACCTCTATATTACGTGACCTGGAAATTGACAGTGATTTAAAATATCTGTATACGAAATGTTTCATTTCAGAATAACTTTTTTTAATAATATTTAGCTTTAGAGTATAGCTTTAAGGACATAGCTGTGTTTAAAGGGGTTTTCCCATTTGGTTGTTTCACAGAGCCTGCTCTTCACAGCCAGCTTCCAGCTCTCACTTCCTCTTGAGGAAGCAGTGACCAACATTTCAGCTCCACCACTCTTAGCTGAGCCTGCTAGAGGGACATAGGTGACAGAAAGGTTTACACAGCAGGGTAAAAGGCTACAGAGCTTTAAAGGGTTAATATTTGTCTGTAAGAAAGATAAACAAGCTCCTGTGCTGCTGATAAGACACAGCAGGGAGTGACCTTACCATCCCAGCCAAGACTACTAGAGTAGAGAGAGGTGGTTGGCAGCCAAGACAACCTGCTGTGAACAAGCAGGAGAAAGGAACTGCTCTAAATGCGAAAGGAAACAAAATCAGACCAGTAATTTGATAATAGTCTTTATTTACCTTTGCCTACTTTATTAAAGCTAATGAATGTCATGGGAATACCCCTTTAACCTCAGTAGGTGTGCAAGTAAGAACCACTGCTTGTGAGCAGCTCTCTGTTCTGGGTCCTAGAACATAGGTAATATCATCTGTGATATCTATATGTCCTATTAGGGCATATGGCAAAGGCTTGTATTTAAAGGATAACCCATTTAAGTAACTATATAAAAATGTTATTTTGGGCTGAATGTCACATTGAGCTATTTTATTGGAGGCTCTGTTGTGTCACATATAAAGGGAAAAACACTGTATACTATTATCTTTCCCATCAAAATGACAGCATGGTGAAACCTGAAGGACCTTACCAACAGTCAGAAGGGGCCTGTTAACTGTTGGTGGTATCATTCTGCAATGCATAGTGGTTTGCGTCATAAACAGAAAACTTAGCCTAATTTAATCTAAGGTAACAGTGGAGATCAAAATAACAGTATACTAGTAAATGAAACATTTTAGAGAAAGCAGTAAGCTAGAGCACCAAGAAGTCTAATCCTTGTTAAAACTAACCTTTGCCCACAACTTTGAAGTATGAATAGGCCTGCAATGAGTATGCAGAATATATGAGCACATCTCTGATTCTGGTCCTATTTATCAAATGACTCATTACTTATCACCCACAATGCTTGAATGTTAAAATGTGAGAGTGCAGAAAAAATGACTAATTAGTACACTAATAGATGTATGTTCTATGACTCTTGAGATTCTTGATGCATACTATTTGTCATCAGTATTACAAAAATAAGGCTTCATTGATTCAAAGTTACTGCAGATAAAAAGGCTGTGCAATTATGAAGAGTTTTAGAATTTAAAGCTATTTGTGTGATAAATTAAGGTTTAGCTACAAATTTTAACAAGCAGTGTACAGAACTTTTTAATTGGTCAGATGTAACCAAAAATTTTGGTTTTGAATTCTGATTTGACACAGAATAGGATATTAATGAGATATATCGTAAGTGAAGTAAAATACTCCTTAATATTATAATACAAGCCCTGTGATAATCTGTCAAAACAATATTAAAAGCAAGTTTAAGAGTTTGTTCACACGATTTTATAGCAGGCATATAGCTGCGCATACTATTTGCGGTGCTATACGTCTGCTGCTTAAGAAGTATGCACTAGCCAGTAGGTACTTCTAAAGTGCTCCTTCTTGCCCCCACACACCTTCATCTTCCCCGACGCCTAAACCGAGGAAGACAGCGGGTAATCATATCACTCAATAAGTGTTATGATTTACCCTATTTACCGTATTGTAGCACAATTACACCCCAAAGTACACCACACAAATACACCATCTGAACATACCCTAATACAAAACATTCATACGTGAGCATATAAATTCATCTGGGCTGACCCCAACCTCTTCTACGTTATACATGGTAATTTTAGAGGCTCCTCTTCACAAATACCCCAAAGTTAATAAACAAGTTAGGGTCATATCTCTCAATTACCATTTTAGTGTTTCCTACAAGGGATAGGCCAGTAAGCAAGTGCAGGATTTCCTGTTACACCATGGTTGTAGTGACATAAACAGTACCAAGAAGCCACCCTTGCTCATCAAATGCAGTGGATATATGTTGAAATGCTGGTAGCATATTATCGATATAAGACATTAGGCTAACTGGATATTTGACGGTGTTAAAGGGGTATTCTCACCATACACATTGATGACTATTTGTAGAATATGCCATCAATGTTTGGGTCCCACCTCTGGGCACTTAACTGTGCTCGGAACTCCCATTGATTTCACTGAAAAAATTCTGACCACTTCTCCATTTAAAATGATGAGGTTCTGGAGCTCATTCTCAAGCAGGGCCGGGACAAGGCATTTTGGTGCCCTAGGCGAGTACAGCCAATGGTGCCCTCCCTCCTCGCTCTCTAAAAAAATACCCCCCCCCCCACACACACACTAATTCCTCTCACCCCTGCGCCAGGTCCTGTCACTAATTTTCTGCACATTCCACATAGCTCCCGTCCATCTCCTCAGCAGTCACTGCACAATGAAAATCAGCCCTGACAAATTTGCATTTTCAAAATCGCTCTCCTCCATTTGACAGTGCAATACCCCTAAATAACAGTCACTAAATAATCCACCGATACATGGAGCAAATCTACCAGACGCATCATTGTTACTAAAAACACTCCTACAAAACCAAGACCCAAAACTATTACTACTTAAGGCTCAAATAATCCTGCCAGACCCTGACCGAACGCGACCCCCACATGTGACCATCAGCTGTACACAGGCTCTGATTACATATACCACCGCCATACAGGGACCAGATAGTGGTAGATACTAGTTGTATGTAGACGCTCTGCAGAAATATAAGTGATTACACTGCAGTTACATTTAGTGACTCACCGGAGACGTCTTTTCTGATCAGCGTCGTTCACTTTCCCTTTTCTTCTCCATCCGGTTCACCCCTTCATGCTGATTGTTCCCGGCCAAGACTCGTCCCTGAGGATTTGGACACAAATATCTTAGATTCCTCACATTTCCAGTAACTCCTTAATTATAGGTATATAAGTCCCCTTAGTCAGACAGGTATATAGATATGCCCTCTCAGTCAGGCAGGTATATAGATATTGTCCCCTTAGACAGGTAGGTATATAAATATAGGGGCACTCAGGCAGGTATATAGCTAGGGGCTCAGGCAAATATATAGCTAGGGGTTCAGGCAGGCGTATGGGGGCTACAGGCAGGCGTATGGGGGCTCAGGCAGGCGTATGGGGGCCACAGGCAGGCGTATAGGGGCCACAGGCAGGCGTATAGGGGCCACAGGCAGGCGTATGGGACCTCAGGCAGGCGTATGGGGGCCACAGGCAGGCGTATGGGGGCCACAGGCAGGCGTATGGGGGCACCAGGCAGGCGTATGGGGGCCACAGGCAGGCGTATAGGGGCCACAGGCAGCCGTAGTATAGGTAGGGCTCAGGCAGGCGTTATGGGGACCACAGACAGGCGTATGGGGGCTCAGGCAGGCTTATGGGGGCCACAGGCAGGCATATAGGGGCCCAGGCAGGCATTATAGGGGGCCGCAGGCAGGTATTATAGGGGGCGCAGGCAGGCATTATAGGGGCCGCAGGCGGGATATAGGGGGCCACAGGCAGGCATTATAGGGGGCCGCAGGCAGGCATTATGGGGGCCGCAGGCAGGCATTATAGCATACATGCCAACTCTCCCGTTTTTGGCGGGGGGGTCCCGCTATTTGGGGTCCCCTCCCGCCCTCCCGGGGGAGTTGGCATTCCCCCGCCGCCTGCAGGCGGCGGGGGTCCTTTAAAATTACCGCGGCGCAAGAGTATCGCTGGTGCGCTACTCTTGCGCCGCCGGACCGCTCCTACAGGCGGGTGAAGCGGCCGCTCACCCGCCCGCGGTCTCACTATGCGGGGAGGAGGCAGGAGGGATCGCTCCCTCCTCCCTCCTCTCCCTGTATGTACGGCGTCTGTGCGCGCCGTGCATACAGGTCAGCGGCGCAGGGGGAAGTGACGCGCGGCTGCAGGGGAGTGACGCGCGGCTGCTCTCACTTCCCCCTGCGCCGCTGAGGAGATCGTCCGGAGCGGCCGTGCTGCAGGAGCCTGGTGAGGTAAGTGGATTTTATTATTTTATTTTTATTAGCTTTAGGGGGCTCTACCTGGCAACAGAGGGGACACTACCTGGCAACAGAGGGGACACTACCTGGCAACAGAGGGGACACTAACTGGCAACAGAGGTGGCACTACCTGGCAACAGAGGGGACATCTACCTGGCAACAGAGGGGACACTACCTGGCAACAGAGGGGACTCTACCTGGCAACAGAGGGGGCACTACCTGGCAACAGAGGGGACATCTACCTGGCAACAGAGGGGGCATCTACCTGGCAAAAGGGGGCACTACCTGGCAACAGAGGGGGCACTACCTGGCAACAGAGGGGGCACTACCTGGCAACCGAGGGGACATCTACCTGGCAACAGGGGGCATCACCTGGCAACAAAGGGGGCACTACCTGGCAACAGAGGGGGCACTACCTGGCAACAGAGGGGCATCTACTGGCTAACAGCTGGGGGCACTACCTGGCTAACAGATGGGGGCACTACCTGGCTAACAGATGGGGGCACTACCTGGCTAACAGATGGGGGCACTACCTGGCTAACAGATGAGGGCACTACCTGGCTAACAATGGGGGCACTACCTGGCTAACAATGGGGGCACCTACCTGGCTAACAATGGGGACATCTACCTGGCAACAATGGGGGCATCTACCTGGCAAACAATGGGGGCACTACCTGGCAACAATGGGGGCACTACCTGGCAACAAAGGGGGCACTACCTGGCAACAGAGGGGGCACTACCTGGCAACAGAGGGGACATCTACCTGGCTAACAGATGGGGGCACTACTGGCTAACAGATGGGGGCACTACCTGGCTAACAATGGGGGCACTACCTGGCAAACAATGGGGGCACCTACCTGGCTAATAAAGGGGGGCATCTACCTGGCTACAAATTTGGCTCTACCTGGCTAAAGAGGGGGCATCTACTTGGCTACAAAGGGGCATCTACCGGCCTGTAAGGGGCACTACCTGGTTATGGGGGGGCTACTACCTGGCTATAAGGGCATCTACTGGCTTTCTTCCAAAGCCGTTATGCAGTTAGGTGGAGTGGGTGTGGCTTTTTGAAGGGGCGTGGCATACCGACAGATGGGCGTGTCTCATGCAAATTTTTTGCCGCGCCGCGCTAAGCGCGCCGCCTACTTGATTCTCTGCTTTTTCATTTTCAAAAGTTGGCAGCTATGTTATAGGGGCCGCAGGCGGGATATAGGGGGCCACAGGCAGGCATTATAGGGGGCCGCAGGCAGGATATAGGGGGCCACAGGCAGGCGTATGGGGGCCACAGGCAGAATATAGGGGGCCACAGGCAGGCATTATGGGGGCCGCAGGCAGGCATTATGGGGGCCGCAGGCAGGCATTATAGGGGGCCGCAGGCAGGCATTATGGGGGCCGCAGGCAGGCATTATTGGGGGCCGCAGGCAGGCATTATGGGGGCCGCAGGCAGGCATTATAGGGGGCCACAGGCGGGATATAGGGGGCCACAGGCAGGCATTATAGGGGGCCGCAGGCAGGCATTATGGGGCCCGCAGGCAGGCATTATAGGGGCCGCAGGCGGGATATAGGGGGCCACAGGCAGGCATAATAGGGGGCCGCAGGCATTATGGGGGCCGCAGGCAGGCATTTTAGGGGCCGCAGGTGGGATATAGGGGGCCACAGGCAGGCATTATAGGGGGCCGCAGGCAGGATATAGGGGGGCCACAGGCAGGCGTATGGGGGCCACAGGCAGAATATAGGGGGCCACAGGCAGGCATTATAGGTGGCCGCAGGCAGGCATTATAGGGGGCCACAGGCAGGCATTATAGGGGGCCGCAGGCAGGCATTATGGGGGCCACAGGCAGGCATTATAGGGGGCCGCAGGCAGAATATAGGGGGCCACAGGCAGGCATTATGGGGGCCGCAGGCAGGCATTATAGGGGGCCACAGGCAGGCATTATGGGGGCCACAGACAGGCATTATGGGGGCCGCAGGCAGGATATAGGGGGCCACAGGCAGGCATTATGGGGGCCGCAGGCAGGCATTATAGGGGCCGCAGGCGGGATATAGGGGGCCGCAGGCAGGCATTATAGGGGGCCGCAGGCAGGCATTATGGGGGCCGCAGGCAGGCATTATAGGGGCCGCAGGCGGGATATAGGGGGCCACAGGCAGGCATTATAGGGGGCCGCAGGCAGGCATTATAGGGGCCGCAGGCGGGATATAGGGGGCCACAGGCAGGCATTATAGGGGGCCGCAGGCAGGCATTATAGGGGGCCACAGGCAGGCATTATGGGGGCCGCTGGCAGGCATTATGGGGGCCGCAGGCAGGTACTATAGGGGGCCGCAGGCAGGCATTATAGGGGCCACAGGCAGGATATAGGGGGCCACAGGCAGGCGTATGGGGGCCGCAGGCGGGATATAGAGGGCCACAGGCAGGCATTATAGGGGGCCACAGGCAGGCACTTAAAAACAACAACATTAATACACCCAATCCCCGGGCGCGCGCGCCTCTTCTGTCCTCTTCAGCCGCGCGCTCCTCCGGCAGCTCCTCAGGCGCACGGCCTGTGACGCGCTGTGCGCCCGAGGAGAGGCAGCGTCGCGATGACATCACGTCATTGCGACGCTGCCGGCTGAGGCGCACGGGGCCGCGGCGGGTCCTCAGCGCTGTGAGGACCCGGCGGGCGCTCGCGCGGTGTCGGCCCTGCAGCTCATCGGAGGATCCAAGCGATCCTCTGGGGAGCGGGCCACGACACTGTCTGCGGGGCAGGGAGCTCTTGCTCTCTGCTCCGCAGAAGCGGTCACAGAGACCGCCGGCTCTTCAGGCCCACGGCAGCGGCCTGGAGCCCGGCGAGGGTCGGGGCCCTGACGGCGCCCCTTAGGGATAGGCTGAGGTAGGCGCCCTAGGCGGTCGCCTACCTTGGCCTATCCGTCGTCCCGGCCCTGTTCTCAAGATAGATACAAAAATCAAAGGTGGGACACGCACCTATTACACATTGATGCCATCAATGTGTACAGTGGAAATACCCCTTTAACTACATATAGTAATTGGATGCCAAGCGTTGGGACAAATATCAAATGAATAGCAAACAGATTACCAAGTTTCCTCATTAACTAGAAATGTTCTTCTTTTTTGTTTGTTGCAGAATAAAAAGTAAAAAACAAATATCTGATGGGTCTGAGATTAATAATGTGAAGCCATTAAGAAAAGAAATTTAAGAGAAAGGAAAACATTCAAACATAAAACAGTGTGGGTTCCTGTGAAAAAAGGTGACCAAATCCAAGTTCCTGGGCCTAATGAGTATGACTTCTATTCTTGAAATTGTTCTCTTTGTAGGGTAGCTAAAAGATGGAATCTAATGCTATGAACATAAAAATGATTTTTATTTTCATGATAGCATACAAAGACATGTAAAATGGATATTAAAGGCGTTATCTGGGAGTTTAATGATTTCATAGAACACTATAAACAGTATTTATATTGAAAAGTAAAGATATTCCACTACCTTCATGTGTTTCTTTTCTTTTGCCTCTTTATTCATCTATCATGAGATCCACTTTTTGCAGTAAATCTTCCTACTTCGGGGAGTGTCAGTAGCTCTCTAGCAGCTCTTTCCTACAAGTCCCACAATGCACTGCAGTTACAATCTAGGACTTCTCTGCATCAACCCCCTAATCCTTCTAGCACTGTTCAGCCCTGCCCTGTTCACCCTTCTTGTATCATTCTTAGACAGGTACACCTCATGCCCCCTGCATCTCTGCTCCAGTTCACTTCCTGTTTGCCTGCAGCAGGTTGTGTATAGAACAGGAACAAACCATACTTGAGGCATATATTTCAATGTGCAAAATAACGTTTACTAGTGCATATTGACGTATACTGTATAACTTTTAGATATTACAGTCCGGATACAGTTTCTAATCGTATAATCAATAAGATTAATGGGCAATACGTAGCTGTTTCAGATTATTGATAAATCATAGCAAGTCAAGCCAGGAGCTGACAGAAGCATGTCCACACTCCACGCTACCCAGCGAGCGACGTTTCGGAACACACAGTTTCCTTCATCAGGCTGATGCCTGATGAAGGAAACTGTGTGTTCCGAAACGTCGCTCGCTGGGTAGCGTGGAGTGTGGATGTGCTTCTGTCAGCTCCTGGCTGGACTTGCTATGATTTATCATTAAGCTGAAACAGCTAAGTATTGCCCATTAATCTTATTGATTATACGATTAGAGACTGTATCCGGACTGTAATGTCTAAAAGTTATACAGTATACGTCAATATGCACTAGTAAACGTTATTTTGCACATTGAAATATATGCCTCAAGTATGGTTTGTTCATGAGCTGAAAGGGGAAGACAAGGAGGTTAATTGATTGAGGCTACACCTGGGCAATACTTAAAAAGATTCGTTACAAGTTTCAATGTGGCAGATTACTGTGATTTTTTGATGTGTATAGAACAGTGCACCAATAAGTTTGTAACATGGTTAAAAAAAAAACATTATTTCCTTATCCTATAATTTATGTAATGCATGTACAAATATATATATAATTTGGTTTATATATTTCTTTGTATGTGCTGTACATCCCCCACAGCAGGTACCCAGCTATTCCATTATTGTAACTTTGATTGCTGTGGGGAATATGGCATCACCCAGCTTTCCTGTACAATGGATTGTTTTTCTAGCATCCAAGAAAGATGGGTGATGTCACATCCCCCACAGCAATCAGTTTTTGATCATGGGCGAGCTGTGTGCCTGCTGTATGGGGTGTGGCATCATTCCTGCACCCAGTGAAGTCAGGACAGCATCTTGTGATGCTTTACCCTGGCACCACTACTATATAAAGAGCAGTAGGCAGACTTTTTCTTGACTGCTGCTGGATCATCTCAGAGGTTCTAATGCACATTCAGCTAATCAATCAATGTAAGTTTTCTGACCAGGTGAAAAGATCTATTTAGCAAATTTATCAACAAGACCTCTCCTCCTGTCAAAAGAGTTAAAAAAGTGCACAATAATGAAGGCATATAGACTCTAGCAGCTAGCAGTGATGAGCCACTATGTACACAAATGTATCACAGCAAGTGTGTATGTGTCCACATGTATAACCCACTCCAGCTCTGTACTGATTACATTCATGTCAGCACCTCTGTTTACATAGTAACTTATGAGTCTCTAGAAGCAGTCAGATCTTTCTCTTCTCACTACAGGGGAGTGTTTCTGAACTGAGCCTGGCTTCAAAGCACACCCACTGAGTGATGACAAAACGTCCAATGAGGCTATGTGATCAATCATGTTTTTTGGAAGGAGGGGAGTAAAGAGCTCTCTGTCTGGTTTTGCAAAGCAGAACAGGTAAATAATTTTTAATGAGTATCAGTTACACAGTTCAATATAATTAAGTTGTGAGCTCTATAACAAATAAAAAGATAGTCTAGAGATCCCCTTCAAGTAAACTGTAACGGGTATGGTGGATTCGCTGGACCACCTCAAGCGATGATGGCATAAGCCACACCGGGGAGCAGAGTCTAAGTAGCCCCTGGTATTCACCAGAGCCCGCCGCATAGCGGGATGGACTTGCTGCGGCGTGAGGCTACCAGGTCGCTACCCCTGACGTGACTTGCTTGCGATGGCAGCTGGGGTAATGCGTGGTACAGAATCGTAATCCGGAGGCATAGTTGGGGACAGGCAGAAGGTCAGGGCAGGCAGCAGAGGTTCGTGGTCAGAGACAGGCAGAAGGTCAGGGCAGGCGGCAAACAGGCAAGGTCAGGAAACGTAGTGGACGGACTGGTACATGGAAAATCAGACAGGACTTCCAACACTCTCTAGACTAGGTAACGCACACCAACGAACTGCAGAGAGTGGGGGGGCTTTTCCCTTAAATAGGCCCCAGCGGCCCGGCAATGACAATTACCGGGAGCGGGCCCCTTTTAAAAACCAGCCCAGCCGACGCCGCGTGCCCTAACACAGGTGGCGCGGGGGCGGCCGGGACAGGCAGGAGCAGCGTGCACAGGACGGGGACAGGTTTTTGGGCCCCGGCGTCATGGACCAAGCAGCAGAGGGATGGCCGCGGGAAGCCGCGGCGGCCGCCCCCCTGCCCGCAGGTGGTCCGGCGCACCCCCGCCATCCCCCATGACAGTACCCCTACCCTTAGGTCTCCCCCTCTTTTTTTGAGTTTAGAGAGGTCGGGGTTGAAAAATTTTCCTCAGGTTCCCACGAACCTCCTCCGGTTTCGCCCCCCTTTCCCATCAATAAAAAGAACCGTTTCCCCCCTCACTGTCTTCTCTGCAGCACCCCCGACCTCAAAATGTTCGCTTTGGGCCACAGAGAAGGCGAGACAGATCCACGGAGAAGCGATTTCAGCCCACAGGCTTAGGACAAAACAGGGAAGAGATATGAAAAGGGGACCCCATGTACCAAAAAAAATGGTGGAAAAAGCGGGGCCAACTGAAAAGCGGAGGGTAAACCCAGGCAGGGGAAAAAAAAGGGGCCTTTTTTAGAGAACCTATCGGTCCCCACCCAAATGCCGGTTTTTACCAGAGGAGGCGGGAGGTCGGTAACAAAGTCCAGGCTATAGGGACCAAGGCTTTTCGGCACCGGGGAAGCAGAAGAGACCCGCGGGTCTGAACGGGGCTTTGTTACGGGGACAGGAGGGGACAAGCCAGGACAAAGTCTCTAACATCTTGAGCGAGGGTGGGCCACCATAATAGCGGAGATTAAAATTTTAAAAAATATGTCTCCCGTTGGCCAGCTTTCGAGAAAATGTCCCCACTTTAGGATTCGGGCTGCTGGCAGGGCGACCTAGGTCTTTCCCCGGAGGTAAAGTTTAAGATCCACGGGGGGCCGCCTTTAGGAGCTTCGGAAGGGAATTTGTGCTGCAGGGGCTCTAAACCCACGTGCCGAGGACCAAAAAAGGGCTCCGCCCTGACTTCTTCTCGCTGGGCCAAAATGAAGGGGAAAGTCAAAGCGGGGAAAAAGAGTGACCACCTGGGGTTGCGAGGATTTATCGCGAGCAACTGGGATAAAGGGGGTTTTTGGATCGGTGAAGACTCATGGGTGCGAAACCCCCCCAAAATGCCGCATTTTCAGGGGTTAAATTTAGGCCATAGTTCCGATCGCCAATGTATAATTACGCTCGGCTGGGGTTTTAAGGTCTTTAGAAGAAGCCGAAAATAGCAGTTTTCCCCCGAGGAAGTCTTTTGTAAGGGACAGCCCCCTCACCTAAAGGAGGCTCCCCTTAAAAGACGGACGCTGCGGGTTCGGGCGAACAGAACAAACTGAAGCGAACAAAAGCTGACTTAGGCGCTCAAAGGCTTTTTGGCTTCTGGAGGCCCGGATTTGGGGTTGGGATTTTTCTTCGAAGTGCCCCGCGGAGCCACGAGCGGGAAAAGGGCGGAATAAACTGTCTTAATAATTCGCAAACCCAAAATTTCTGGTACGCGAAGGCCCACTGGTCGAGGGCCCCGTAGGACTGCAGACAGCTTAGAGGGATCCCCTGGAGACCCTGATCCGAGACATTTCCCCAGAAAGGCAACGAGGTCGTTCAAACAGGGGATTTCTCCAGTTTGGCTATAACTGGGGGGTCCCCGGGGCGTTTTAGCACCGGCGGGAAAGTTGGCGGGGAGTCTCTAGATCTGGAGAATTAAGAGTATCTACTAAAAATAAAACAGACTAGAGGAAAAAAGTGGAAGTTCTTTGACGAAATTTTGGGAACACCGCCCGGGGCTTTTCAGAGGCCAAATGGGATGACGAAATTTAAAATGGCCATTCATTAAAGGGGCCGGGCTTCCCTCCGCCTTCACGGATCGAACAAGTTTATGCCCCACGTAAGTCCAACTTTGGGGAAAAAAAAAAATTTTCGCCAGTAGGCATCAAAAAAACTCTAGATTAAGGCAGGGGGGATCTAATTTTTTTCAGTGATTTTTTAAGTCCCCCGATAATCGTACGGGGGGAAAGTACCATCTTTTTTTTTAACAAAAAAAGAAACCGGCCCCCGCAGGCGCAAGACTTTGTATAAGCCTTTACGGGGGTTCCCCTGGGTTAAAACCCACATGGCTTTAGTTTCCGGGACAGAAGGGGGATAGACTCGCCTCGGGAGGGTAGTACCGGGGTTGCAGGGCAATAGGACATCGTTTTTCCAGTCTAAGTCGGGGTATGCTCTTGCAACCAAGGAAGACCCAGGGGGGGATTTCAAAGAGGGGCGAGGCAGAACAAGAAAATTTAGAGTCTCCTTGTGATGGCGCCACTGCAAGGGAGGGGGCAAGGGAGAAACGTAACGTCCTTTAGGCATTCGCCATGACGGGGGAGATGAACATGGGGGTTTTTCAGAAGGGGCCCCCGGGAAGACGAAAAATTGGACACCAGAGCTTGGGTGACAAAATTTCCGGCGGCCCCCGAATCGAGAAAGGCGGTGGCTCGAAAGGTGCTGTCCGGCGAAATTCCACCGAGTACGGGAATGGTCAGATGGAGAGAGGCCGCACTGACACCTAGGGATGCCTCTCCTGCGAGCCCTAGGAGAGGGTTTCCCGGGCGCACCGAACAGTCCCGAATGAAGTGGCCAGAACCGCCACAGTAAAAGCACAGCTGCCCCTGACGACGCTGCGAGCGTTCCTCCTGGGTCAGGTGGGCTTTCTTGACCTGTATGGGTTCGTCCGCAGGAACCAATGGCGGAGGAAGTGGAGGTGGTTTGAACACGGGAGTCAGACGGGGTAGCTGGCGTGGTAGGGCGATCTCCCGTTGGAGGCGGAGCTCTTGTTGTCTCTCGGCAAACCGAATGTCGATTCGGGTAGCTAAACAAATCAGGTCGTCCAGAGCAGATGGAAAGTCCCGAACAGCGAGCTCGTCTTTAATTCGCCCCGAAAGGCCTTGCCAGAAAGTCGCCACCAAAGCCTCATTATTCCAGTCGAGGTCAGAGGCTAGGGTGCGGAACTCCACGGAGTAATGACCCACAGTGGAGTCGCCCTGATGGAGACGGAGCAGAGCTGCGGCAGCGGAGGAGGTGCGGCCAGCTTCCTCGAAGACAGAGCGGAATCCCTGGAGGAAGCTTTGTAGATTCGCCGTCAGAGGATCTCCTCGGTCCCATAGCGGAGTGGCCCAGGCCAGGGCCTCGCTCGTTAGGAGGTTAATTATGAAGGCCACCTTAGCCCGCTCGGTAGGGAATTGATGCCCCAACATCTCGATGTGGATGGAGCATTGACTGCTGAAGCCTCTGCACTTCTTCGGGTCTCCATCATAGCGTGAGGGAAGCAGCAAATGCAGAGATGGTCCCAGAGCTGGAGCAACTGATGCAAGCGTGGCAGAAACAGCCGCAGGCGGAGGTAGACGGGCCGCAAGGTTCTGCATCATGGCCGTGAGCTGGTCAATGCGCTGGCTCTGCTGAGCGACGGCCGTCGCGACATCCCGGAGTTTGGGCAGAGGTACTCTGGCGGAATCCATGGCCAGTTCAAACTGTAACGGGTATGGTGGATTCGCTGGACCACCGCAAGCGATGGTGGTGTAAGCCACGCCAGGGAGCGGAGTCTAAGTGTCCCCCGGTATTCACCAGAGCCCGCCGCAAAGCGGGATGAACTTGCTGCGGCGTGAGGCTACCAGGTCGCTACCCCTGACGTGACTTGCTTGCGATGGCGGCCGGGGTAATGCGTGGTACAGAATCGTAATCCGGAGGCGTAGTCTGTGACAGGCAGAAGGTCAGGGCAGGCGGCAGAGGTTCGTGGTCAGAGACAGGCAGAAGGTCAGGGCAGGCGGCAAACAGGCAAGGTCAGGAAACGTAGCGGACGGACTGGTACACGGAAAATCAGACAGGACTTTCAACACTCTCTAGACTAGGTAACGCACACCAACGAACTGGCAAAGAGTGCTGGGGGCGTGTCCCTTAAATAGGACCAGCGGCCGGCAATAGACTAATTACCGGGACGCTAGCCCTTTAAATCCAGACCAGCCGTCACGCGCGCCCTAAGCAGCGGGTACGTGCGCGGCGGCCGGGACAGGCAGGAGCAGCGTGCACCGGAGCGTGGACGGCTAAGTGGACCGGCGTCATGGACCGAGCAGCAGAGAGATGGCCGCGGGGAGCCGCGGCACCCGCGCTAGACCCCCTGCTTGCAGAGGGCCGGCCTAGGGGGGCGACGGAACCCCCGCCATCCCCCATGACATAAACACAACATTCTGAAGATAAATAACACACACGGGACTCGAAGATAAATTCTGAAGATTCAACATTCTGAAGATAAATGTTATGCTCCAGCAACATAAACAGTGCTAGTTCTAGACTAGGAAGAATTCTGCCCTTCCTTTGTTGTGTTGTGGATCTTTGAAAACATTCAGCATTCGTAATAGCCATGTGCTAGTTATATACTCATTTCTCTAGCTGCTATAAATAGAAGAATCAGATGTCTTACAGTTAGCAAGGCTTTAAGTGTTTAAATATTTGATGATGACCCCAAGAAATCAGCTGCCAGTAAATGTGTCAGTCACTGCGTGTGTTTGGTAAATGTGCTAAATTCAGCTGACGGACTTAATTTGTGGGTTTCTGGCTTAATATTCAGCCTGTACTTAAATCATTGTACTGAGCAGTGTGTAAGACATACTGGTACCTTAATAGTTCAATGACTCATTAAAGGGCAAACATTCCTACTATATATACATAATATTACATGCAGATCATATGTCATGTACAGATGCTCAAGTAAAATGCAATAGAAGTGCTGTAATAATTACAGTACATTATAATACCAGTGCAATGCAAGTCTATGAAACCACAATAGACTTCAGTGATGCTAACATTAACAGAGAGCAAATACTTTAAACAGTATACTAGAGGGAATAGTAGATAGGAGAGTACATCAATGCAGACAAAGTTTTTACCTTGTTTTTCTTTTTTAAGTGTATTTTTATTAAGGCCATTTTGGGGTACATAAAACTTTCTGATAAATTTTTGTTCCTTTTTTCTGGAGAAACAAACCTATTTTTTTACTGTGTTCACTGTACCTGACTACTAGGGGCAGGATAGCTTGCTTGTACACTATACCGTAAAACTAATGTATTACAGTACAGAGTATATTTGTGACTCTGTCCGGGTATAATAGGTGCAGTAAGATGGCAGGCCCCCAGCTGCCCTGACAACTAGTTGACAGAATGGGAGGCAGAGGGGAGCACTCCCCTCTTGCATAAGTGCCTAGATGCTAGTTCAACAGCTGAAGGCTGTCTGTATAGGGGACTCAGCTCCTATGAAAAAGCAAAGTCCAGTAGATCAGCACAGAGGACTTAGCTCCTATGCCTCCTTCTTGGCATCATGACATAAAGTTACATGCTATGTTGGGAAGGGGTTAAATAGAGGCTGAATTAGAGGTATAGGTAGAGATGACATTAGCAGTGCACACACACCCTTGAAATAACCAAAGACCAATGTGAAACTGACTGGTAGTTTGAGAGGACACTATGGGCGACATGTTCCAGTATGAATGACCAATTGTTTTGGTGTATTTTGCACCAAAAAAACTGTTGATGCCCTATTCCAGGGCTGGACTGGGAATAACAATCAGCCCTGGCACTAAGCCCCCACCAGCCAACATACAATATCCGCTTAAAAAATTTCCCTTGTTCTCGCACATCGCCACTGTCTAAAATAAACTACACTATAAAGGTGCTTTCACACAGAGCATTTTTGGTGCATTTTTATGTGTTTTTCGTGCGTTTTTGTGCAGAAAGGCAGAGCAGTTAATGCTGTACATTTCTGCACAAAAAAACGCATAAAAAAATGCACCAAAACCGCTCTGTGTGAGAGCTCCCTAAACACAAGCAAGAAAGAAAAAGTGGTGCAGAGAAACCCCTCATCACAGAGTCAGGTGTGCGCTTTACATTCAGGGACAAGCCTACACTGCCTCTATACAAGCACCAATATAACCTACAACACCACCAATCACATCACCAGTAGTCAGATCACCATCACATGATTACAACATTGATTCAACACAGAAGTAAAATTACCCCTGTCATCAGGGACTCAAAGGAGAAGTCATCTCTGATGGGAGTTGTTCTCTTCTTTTCTTCTCCATCTGTCCCAAACCTCCATGATGTCTTCCCTGATGAGTCGTTCTCTACTCCCTTTTTTTCTCCGTCCAGTACAGCATGCAATGTTTTCTTCTCTCGGTCACTACTCATCCCTGTAGAATTTACCACAAATACATCTTAGACTCCTCTCTTTTCCAGCACTTTCCTATCAATTCCCAACTCTGTACAAACTCCCCATCCATAAAGCCCCAAATAGCAATAGTGCCCGTTTTGGTGCCCTACACAGTAATTGTACCCAAAACAGTGTATGTCAGATCCTAAAAATTAGAAATTAAATAAAGTCATATAAGTGGCATGTAAATAGGTAGACCCCATTAGGTAGGTATTCAAGCCCCCCTATTAGGCAGGTAAGCATATAGACCTCCTAAAGCAGGTAGCTGGGGCTGTCCCAGGTAATTAGCCAGGTAGGGCCAGTATTTACCCAGGCAAGGCCAGTAATTAGGCAGGTAGGGCTAGTTCTTAGGCAGGTAGGGCCAGTTCTTAGGCAGGCAGGGCCAATTCTTAGGCAGGCAGGGCCAGTAATTAGGCAGGTAGGGCTAGTTCTTAGGCAGGTAGGGCTAGTTCTTAGGCAGGCAGGGCCAGTTATTAGGCAGGTAGGGCTAGTTCTGAGGCAGGAAGGGCTAGTTCTGAGGCTGTCAGGGCTAGTTCTGAGGCTGGCAGGGCAAGTAATTAGGCAGGCAGGGCTAGTTCTTAGGCAGGTAGGGCCAGTAATTAGTTTTAAAAAAAAAAAAAAATAATACTTACCTGGTTCCCCTCTTCTCCTGCTCCGGTGCGACTGCTCTCACCGGAGTGCGGGCCGTGCAGCAGGCGCGCGATGACGTCATCCTGAGAGCTGAACGGCCGGGATCAGAAGATCTCAGCTGTCCTGCCTCAGCCACTGTTTGCACGGCGCGGTGCAGGCGGCGACGGTGATGGCTGCATGCCTGGGTCTGTGACCCGGCCATGCAGCCATGTGGCGAGAGGGGCCTGTCGGCCCCCTGGCACAGGGGTCCAGTCGCATATGCGACCATTGCGGCCTCTGTACGTGCGCCATGTGCCGGCACTCGGGGTCTGCCGGGGTAAAACACCGGCCCCCTCGGAGGGTCCCACATGGGCAGTCCGGGCCTACAGTATTCTCTATATAAATGAACTGTAGTACACCAAAGGTAGGTGCATTATACGCCAGGTATGACACATTTGACTGTACCTAAAATAGGCGCATTAAGTAAGCTAGGCTATGCGCCTAAATTATGCAATGAACCTAGATAGGCGCATCAATTTTACAATTCCACATGCCAGATTTCTGACAGGTTTGTTCATTCAGGCGCACTTTACTCTGATTTAATGCGCCTTAAAACTAGCGTGGAGGCACTTCTTTTCAGACATGTCACCCTATTTTTACAGCAACACTGTATTTCTTTTTTTTTTTTTTTATAATTTACAATGTTTATGTGATTTATACTGTATTTTACAATTATATTAGTGGCAATTAATAACATTTAACATTTAAAGTTTACCCATGTGAGTCACAGAAAAAAAAAGCAACTATATACATTTTTATTTTCTATTTAGTTGTACTGAGGAGTTGTAGCTAATTTCTAATTCATTAAGTGAAAATTATTCTATTATGATGTTTTGACATTTTTACAGACTTTGACCTTGGTTTTTCAAAATTGTCTTATGAAAGGAGTCTGGCTAAGAGTCCGTCCATATGGTATGATTTCTCGGTCGGATTTCCAGGAGGTTTGCGGATTTCAAAACTGTATGAAAACCAAACAAGAAACCATCCCCATAGACTTTATTAGAAAGTTTTCAGCCGCCGGCATTAAAGGGGTTGTCTCACTACAAGGATTGTTTTTTTTATGTTAAAGGTCTTGCGAAAACAAATCATTTTGCAATATATGTCCATTAACAGTGTCCTACCTATTCCAAGATATCCCCTCTTGTATGGGCTGCAACAGCTCCTCAGCTACAGACCTGTTTGATCTCCTCTGATAGGTAGCCAGCACTGGTAGCTATAGCTACAGACCATGCTTCTAAAGCAGCCTAGTAGAAGCCAGTAAACACGCCACTGAATTCAAAATGAAACCAGGAAAGCAGGACTGAGGTAAGATGAAACAATGTAGTGAGGCAACCTCTTTAAGAAAAACTTGGAACATGCACAATTTTCCACCCGGTTTTCGAGCAGAAGGAGTGCAAATTCAATGGTTATGGTGGATGGGCGAATCCACAAACTGCACACAGAAGTGTCCTTTAAAGCCATGAAAAAGATGCTAAAATACCGACCGGATTCTTACACTTTATACACATTTTTCACTTGCCATGTGGACTTACCCTAAGAGAAGTAAATTGCTTCACATTTACCCATGATTTATCATTTTTTTCTTGCACTTGTTTTTAGATTATTTGTAGGCCAGTTATGGGATAGTTAGATCAAATTTCAAAGAACAATACTGAAGGGAGAAAGAACATGGTTAGACATATATAGCAATAGAATGTATGCTGTAATTTACTTCAAAGCATGGATTATAGACATTATTGAAATACATGGAAAGGAGGATAAAACCTGTATTAATATAGTAATGGTCTCCTCTCGAGACATACTGTTTATATATCAACAAATAAATTTTTAATCTTTGTACAAAACAATATCTGAACTCTGAATCTAAATGGATTCTAAATAAAACATCATTTTATGAGCAAATGAAAGTCATATTATTTAGCAGATGGTCAGAATTTCAAAAATCCTGAAATGATTAGACACTATGTACAGTGGGAGAACATAATCTGATTACTGGCAGTTACTGGAAACTGACATAGAGAGATATATAGACAGTGATACAGAGTGGACAATCCTAAAGATAGGGGAGTGAATTCTATACTGGACATGAGTGGTAAGGTATTTAAATAACTAGGACAGTTAAAGAAGGGGAAACACATTTAGGGCAAGTCCCCACGGCACCGGTTTGCGGCCGGTTTTTCAGGCGGTTTTGCAAACCGTCTGGAAAACCGACCACAAACTAACACACCGGTCCGCTATGGAAAACCCGAGCAGCAGTCTCCACTGCACGGGTTTTCCGCCCAAAAAAATTGTGCATGCCCATTCTTCCATCTGGTTTTCAGACAGTTTATGAACATCGCAATGTGAAGGGGGAGGGCTTTTCTCCGCTAACCATGGAGAAAAGCCATCCCCCGGTGGCCGTGGGGACGGCACTAAAACAGGACAAATACCGGTCGGATAAACCGACCAGTATTTGTCCTCTGCCGTGGGGATGAGCCCTTAGAGTAAGTTCTCACCTGAATGGTAATCACATACATGCTTTATTAGTGGGAGGGAATAGCCTTCTGTCCCTCAAAGAAATATGAGGCATCTAAGCCATTGTATATGTATAAGGATATCTGTGAGCAGGTAATCAGATGTATAAGGCTGATGGAGGGTAGCGCCACAAAGTGTGAACTTACCCTTATTCATGAATATAAAGGGACACTACCATCAATTTTTTCTTTTCATGTATTGACACGCAATATGTGAATATTATATGGATTTTTTTAAATTGGGTAGTTGTTTATTTATATAATTTTTTAAAGTTTCTCTCTGACTTTGCTTCTGCGAACTTTGATAGCATAACCCTGAGAGAATTGCTTGATAGCCTTTCTTTCTGGTCGGCTCTGGTCTTAGAAGTGTAACTATTATCAGCAATAAGTTCGAAGAACCCTCCCACCCTTTGAAGGTTACCCTATTTTCCTTTCATGTCTTGCTCTAGTATAATCTTATCTATCCCTGTGGGGAGAACAATAGAGCAATCATGTAATTATCTACTATTTGTAATGAGACTTAATAGCGATAAGTAGCAGCTAAAGTCAATTAAGATTAGCCTGCCCTGCCATACAAAAGTTTTCTCTCAAAGCTAGAGAAGGACAATATTTTATATATAATTTTAAATTGCAAAGGACTGTTGGAATACAAATACAGTTGAAACAACATATAGTTGTATATTGTTTCTTTTATCTTCTAGCTCTTTAAAAAAAAGTAATTTTTGTTGTGTGAAATTTAGTGTGTTTATGCATCGCTATATTCTAATATAACTTTTTAAATTTTATACATTCGAAACAGGAAGTTTATATACACTATATACAGAGACACATATACATGTTTTTCTTACTATCTGACATGAAATTAGAATAAACCTTGTCCGTATTAGGTCAATTAGGATTACCAACATTATTTATATTTGCCAAATGCCATAATAATGTGTGAGAGAGAGAATTTTTGACATGAGCTGTTTCTCTCTGCCTTACAGCTTCAATTCCAGAGGCATCTCTCTCCTCCCAGTAGGCATGTCTTCCCTCACTGAAGACTGGTGAAATCATCACACCCCATCCCTGCTCCCTCCTGAGTCATCATCATCATCATTCTGTGTGAGCAGTGGGAGAGAGATTGTCACAGCTCTGCAGAGCTCCTGCACTGGTCAGTTCTTATGTCTGCAGAGCTGTCACCTTCCTCCACAAGATCATTGTAACCAGAACATCTGCATTGGTGTAAGCAGTTATACATAGAGCCTGAAATGATGAAACAAATGTGAGAAATGCACTCTGCTCTCCCTTCTGTGATCAAGCAGGAGGTAGAGGGGGTAGCAGAGTGTATAAGGCTGTGCTATATGGGTAGGGGAAGCAGAGTGCATAAGTCTGTGTTAGTGAATCTAACAGGTAGAGACTCAGTAATTGCCCAGATCCTTCACATAGAGCTATCACTGGGAGATGAGCATAGAAAGGAGCTCAGACAGCCTTTATTACACAAACACAGCCTACACCTAGGGGCCACATGTATGAAAACTGTCTAGTTCTAAAACTTACTTTGTTGTCCATAGCAACCAATCAGAGCACCACTTTCATGTTTTCAGGGCACTATATGAAATGAAAGGTGCACTCTGATTGTTTGCTATGGGAAACAGAGTGAGTTTTAGAACTAGACAGTTTTCATACATGTGGCCCCTAGTTTCAAATTCATTATTACACAGCTCAGAGGGAAGTGCAGCCAGCCAAACACAGCACAGGGGGTGTGTCCTGCACCTGGTCGAACTAAATAACAGGCAGCCAATCACAGCACAGAGGGCTTGGCCTGACCCCCAGGCTTCAGATTTAGCTTTACACACTTACAGACTAGTTAATAGCTGCTATATTAAATGATTTAGGGAATACAAACCAATTGCAAAAGTGCTTATTTTTACTGTCCCCATCATTACAGATATGTTCTTTCTAGTGAGAAAACCCCTTTAATGATTGACACCTTTTCGGTATGATCATACATACATTATTTTATGCCATTCATAAAATCATTACTGGCTGAATCACAGAGGATCAGTAGACTCCTTGAATTCAAGGTTCAATTTTGCAATTTAAATATTTTATTTTTGCCTCGACTCTTAAAAGATGCATTCCCTATGTTACGCTAACGTAGTCCACTTTATCTTACTTTTTCCCACTACTGCGGGCTATTCCCAAAAAGAGCTTTCCCACGACAAACATTTATCACCTATACCTATCAGAAAATCTTAGTTCTTCAACAGTCAAGAAATTGTGTGCTTATATGGAGTAATATTTTGAAGCTCACAGGTCATCCAGATATGTAATAGAGTTTGAATTAAATTTTCTATTGTTACCCGTGGCCTGCTATGTCACAAAACATCAACACTTTGTGCCAGCCTCTACATTTTGTACACAGCTCTGAGTTTCTACATTCTTTGACAGCTCTGGACTGTCTTTAGGCCCACATCTCCATACATTTCATTATGAATTTGCAAATCCTCTTTATACTCAGTTATCAAGGTGGTGGTAGACATGTGCAAACATCTGGTCCCCTATAAAGTCACAAGTGGCAAATTCCCATATCATCAGGTATCGTCCCAGGGATCTTGATCTAGTAACAAACTTTCCCCTCTACTCTGAGCCTAAACAATAAGGTCCACTTGGTTCTAGCACTTTTGCTAATGTTTTCTATTGCTGGTACTTTTTTACCAGCCAGGTTTGAAAATTTTACCAAATCTAATAGTTTGCATCTGCTCTAACCTGTGCCAATTTAACAGTGATGGCCAAACTCCTCCTTTCAGGATCTATGCTACATCTGGCCACAACCTACCTGCCAACTTAATACTTTAACACTTGGTAGTATTTTGTTGTCATCTCTTCAGCTTCTTGTCAGCTGTTGCTATTGGAGATTAATACCAAAGTTGCAATCTGGAAATTCTTCATGCAAATATCCAAAACCGCTTGCAAGGATTAAAGAAGTTTTCTCACCACAAAGATTAGCTTTCAACATGAAGGGACTGTTAATTGAAAACTTTTTCTAAATATATTGCTTTGTTGATTTTACTTTAGTCATGAAATAAGAAACATTATGGGCAACATGCATGAAATTTGGCGTTAAGATGCCAAATTTCATGCGTCTAATAATAGATTAGAATGTGCCTGATGTATGAGACCGCTCTACAGTGGGTCATAAATGAGGCGCATTGTAGTGCTCAAGCAACAGTTTGGATCAGGTATACCACTTCGAAAGTGGTATACCTGTTCCAACTGTTATGCGCCCATAAATGCTGTAGCGAAGGTACAAATATATAGCTTTGCTACCATTCTAGTGTGCCCCGTCTCCTGCATGCCCCCCAAGATCGGGCGCAAGCGGCACTTTGTAATGTGCCTGATTTCAGTGCGGGAGGTGGGGCGCACTAGAACCGTATGAAAGATTTATAGCATTACTGCTGGAACAGGTAGACCACTTTCAAAGTTTTTTACCTGTGCCAGAAATGTCATATTAGCGCTAGAATGCGCCTGATTTATGACCTGCTGTAGAGGGGGTTCATAAATCGGGCACATCTAGACTTTTATTATGCGCATGAAATTTGCCATATAAATGCCAAATTTCATACATGCGGCCCACAGTGTGTGTAAACTGCTTGTGAGCCAGTGAAACAGCGTGCTGAGATAACCCCATTAAGGGTGAAAAACTCAAAATCCCTTTGACTTTGCTCCTAGGTTTTGCCCTATGTCAAATCTATTAGAGATCCAATAAACCTATAGGCCTCATTACATGTCCCTCTTTTGAGAATTGCAACCACAAAGGTTTCTGGACCACTGTGACTGAAACAGTTGAGTAAACTTGTTTAATAGGATTACAGTGGTCTGTACTTGTCTTTATTTAACAGGAATAAAGTGTGAGGGGAGACAGTCTGAACCCTACACTACAAGCACCTCAGTAAAAGGAATTTCATATTTATAGCACAAGTCTCTCTTTTGAGACATTTTGAATGCAAAATGTAGATTGTTTTAATTTCTATTTTTTTCTTATCACAGTTATGACATAATTATAATAATTGACAGTTAAAGACAGTGAGTCAGAAGTACAAGGACACATTTTTTATTTAATAAACAAAAGGGAAAATGACATATCTGAATACCCCAGCAATATCTGGAACATGGCCGCCATCTTGAAAGCCACCATTTTGGATGAAGGACAAGTTTTTCTAATGGGATGGTGGTAATGTAGCATATCAACCAGAATTGTCTCAGAAATCAATTGCCACAATCAGATTTGCAATATCTCTTATGGTTCAAAAGTTATCAATACAGAAAGTTCTCATGTGGGTTCATAACAATTGGATCCAACGCCTTCAGCTCTGTGTTCAGCATCAGGGACAACATATTTAACACATCAAATAAATGTTGTTGTTGTTGCAAAATTCTGTGTTGATAACTTTTGAACCACAAGAAATATTGTAAATTTCATTGCATTAATCAATTTCTGAGAAAATTCAGGTCTTCTTTGATATGCTACATGATCATTTTCCCATTGGAAAAACTTGCCCTTGATCCAAAACGGTGAATTATAAGATGGCGGCCAAGTTCCAGACATGTCCTAAAAGATAGGCCCCCTCATCAGTTACTTGCTGGGGTATTCCGATATGTCATTTTTTCGTTTCTGAAATAAAAGTGTCCTACGACTTTTGACTCACCCTGTATTTATATCTGGCACTATGGGACTTTCCTTGACAATGGCTTTATAGAAGGAATGAAATGTTGTCACTTGGACTTAGGTGAATAAACATTTGGATTTTGGATGTGGCGCTGCTTCTTTCTGATATTGGATATTACATTTAGGGACTGAGGCTGGCATACAGAATTAGTTTAAGATATATTTTGCTCCTCCTAACTTGCATTCAACTGAGTTCAAGCAGTGTTTTGTTAGAAAGTTAATGACGGGTGAATTCAGTTGATGGGGAAAGATCTCACTGCACAGAAAAAGTTATTTTTGCTTTTAATTGCTGAAACCTGCAAGTCAGGACATTCAACAGGAGTGATGTCATTCCTTGTCCATTATTCATGTTGTTTTGTCAAGACACTAAAATATGTCTGTGATCTGTGTTTTCCATAAAGTTTAAATGTAACTGCTATGTAGACTGTTAATGATTTTCCTTGTTGTTTTTTTGTTTGTTTTTTGTTGCAAACCTGGTACCCAAAACTTTGTCCATGAAGTAATGATGATGGTAGTAGATCTATGGCAGCAGGACGGCAGAGTTTATTAAACAGACCTGTGGCCTTTCCTGATATGTCAGTTTTAGTAAACACTAGGATTCCTAATGAATTAACAATTCTGGAGCATCTTTCCTTAAAGGGGTTGTCTCATCTCCAAGTTTCATAGGATGCATGAATGAAATAATGCTTTTTTGCTCTGTCACTTCCTGGTCAAGCTGTCTGTAATTAGCATATGAGCTCCGTGTATTCAGATCTCTGCTAATTAGATAGATCTCATGCTGTCAGGACCAGGGAAGATTCTGAGTTAAAGTACACAGCAGTAATTACTGTCTTTTGTCTGAAAGATCAGATAACAAACAAGCTCTCACTGCCCGAAGTTCTGTGCTTCTGCACCTGTGTGATGAAGTCACTCCCTGCAATCAGATAGAACAAAAAGCAGGGAGGGAGAAATACACAGGTCGGTCATTTGGGGAACCAAAGAGAGCACAGAAGGTAATAAAATCACTTGTAGCTCCCTATCAAAAAAAAATGAACAACACAATATATTTGGGAAACATCTTTATTTAGTGTTCCCAACATATTGAAAGCTAATCTTTGTAGCGAGACAACCCCTTTAAAGGACCACTTCTGTTTCCCTTAGTTTAATAGAATTTGCATACCTGCATCTGCAAACATGATTTCTGGTTGATGCAACAGTCCCTATTGGATCACATTATCTAATTTCTGATAAGCTGAAAAACACTGTGATCTCTAAGCATTCCTATGAGACTGATTTTGGACCTCCTATAGGAATACATGGAGAGATTCACTTCCGCGTCACACAATCCTGCTGTGTATCAGCAACATAGAGAGCAGGTCACATGACCCATTGGCAGCAGTGAGAAATCATGTATGCAGTTGCAGGTAAGGAAAATTACTGGCACTGCTGTATACCTAGAAGCAATTCTAGTGAAGTAAAGGGAAAAAAAACTGGGGTGGTTCTTTAAATCCCTATGTGTTCTGGTGCCCCTGCTATTTCTCCTAGAAATTCATTATCAATCTGTCAGATGGGTGTTACCAGTTGGGCTGTGTGTCCCTGCACAGTCTGACATCGTCTAATCAGTGCTGACAGAGTCAGTGAGGCAGATGTTAATACTGTCTAATACTAACGTCATGGATCACGCTGTGGATGTGCCTGTGCTTCTCCTGTGTCTACTATTACACTCCTGGTCCATGCTGCGGCTCCTGTTGTGGACCGCAGGCATGCCGAGGTCTATGCTGTGGTCTCTGTCCCCACTGCCTTTGCTGTGCTGGCAGTGGTGATCACCTTTGAGTTACACTCACCTGTCCATGCTGCTGCTCGCACCCATCCTCTCTGGCTGCCTCTGCCCGCACGCATGCCCCCTAGGGCAGTGCATGGAGATTTAAAGGGACAGGGTCCCAATTACTTGCTAATTGACCTGTGACCTCTGGTTAATTAAGGAACA
This sequence comes from Phyllomedusa bahiana, assembly GCA_025379985.1. NCBI lineage: Eukaryota > Metazoa > Chordata > Amphibia > Anura > Hylidae > Phyllomedusa > Phyllomedusa bahiana. Next base: position 39,421 of record JAODAL010019905.1, on the reverse strand, counting down.
TACTGCCCTTGCCTCATTGTCAGTTCATTGATCACCTTTCATAGAGCTTGACCCCTGTTGCTGTACTGCTGCGTTAACTCTTCATTACCTGTATGTTTACTGCTGTTCCTGCCGCTGCACCAGTCTGCTATTATATGCTGTTACTGTTACCTGCCTGGGACCTGATACCCGTCTATGGCTATACCTGTCTGTGATCCGTCACCGCTATCCGTATCCGGTTTTCCTGTCCAGCAATTCGTGGGTAGCCATGTCAGGGGTAGCGACCTTGGGGTGTCCTGCAGCGAAGTCCATTGTGGCCTTGAGGCAGGCTCCGGTGAAAAATGAGGCACCATAGACTCTGTTCCCTGGCATGGTCTCCACCAATACCACCTTGCCTGCAGTGATCACAGAAGATCCACCACATACCTAGTTTTTTCTAACCTTTATGTTAGAAAACATGACAACTAAGGAAATGTAAAGTTAGACTAGACAATTTTATAATGTGCCACTTTTATCATAGTGTTGGCTTACTGTATGCCACTTACTGCACCAAAATTCTGGCACATTTTTTGGTGCAGGGCATCACACATGAAAACACGCACCCTTTCTATTAAAAGGGATGTATCGCTTCATCAGTTCGGCTGTTTTCTTGAAGCTTGACTCTCTCAGTTCCTGAGATCCAGGAGCGTTTCTTCCCCTCCCAGCTGGGTGTTTCTTAACTGAAGGGGGATGACATCACCCCCCTTCATTGTTCATGCTCGCTCCCAAGTCAGTGTGTTCCACCCATCCTCTCTGTCTGAGTCCACATGTCACTGTCCTCTCCCTATGCAGTCTTATTTTGTAAGAGCTGTTTACATACCACAGGCCTGCATTCAGTCTTCTATGAACTCATAGCACTGATCTCTTCTCCTCTCACAGCTGGAGGTTTGTTACAGTTGAATCCAGTCTTCTATGAACTCAGTCTCCCTTCTAATTCTGCTGTTTACTGATTATAGAAGCAGCTTCAGCGTCACTGAGGAGCTGCTAGCTGTATAGAGTGAAATTGTTGCCGGACCCTTACACTCAGGAGCATTAGGCATCGAGGCACAAATCTGCTGTTTTCTGATTGTAGAAGCAGCTTCAGTGTCAATGAGGAGCTGCTAAGCTGTAAAGAGTGAAATTGTTATTCTGAGTGAGAGAGGCAGGAATGCTCGCTTCCGTGAATACGACCGGGGGCCAGACAGAATGTAAATTAGTAGAGCTGTCAGTCAATGAGATGCAAGGAGCAGGGATCCGCCCAGCACTGGGGAACTGTGTTTACACAAAACCAAGATAAGGAATACTGTGAATACAAGACAGCTTTGCTAATGACATCCAATTGCAAAGTTGCTTGTTTTCACTGTCCCCTTATTCTGAAGACCATCTAATGAAATGATACAACCCCTTTAAGCCATGCCCCTTTACCAAAGCCAAGCCCTTTAGTCGGTCGAGGCACAGAAGTGTCTACAAACTGTCTAACACACACAAATGTGGTGGAAAGCATGTACGCCAGTATTTTGGTGCAAATTCTGCCATTATGTGCTGAGACATATGCCTTTTATAAACTGGAATGGTAACACCCATCTGACAGATTCAGAAATACATTTCTAGATGGATAAAAGACAAACAGCACAACACAGAGTTATAAGAGGGAGTTCACCTGACGGGCTTGGACGCTGATTCTGGGTGCAGATTCCGCACTCCGAATCAGCATCCAAACTGAGTGTGCAGTGTTTAACACTGTATCCTATGTAAAATCAGCGTTGTCGTTCAGACAGCACTGATTTTACACAAGCATTTGGCGTGGGTAATGCGCTGATGATAATAAAGTGCCAAAGGCAGAAATCCACCTCTGGCAGTCCAGGTCATTTCAATGAGGAAACAAAAGCGATCTGAAGCCAAGAACCTGCTATGTGAACTTCCTCTAAGGGTATGTTCACACGGCTTATTTGGACGCTGATTTTTCAGCGCCTAAAACAGCATCAACACTTCGCCTGAAACACGCTTCTTCAGAGGAGGTTTTAGATGCGTTTCTTGGCGCGTTTTTGACGTGTTTTTGGATGAAGTTTTCAACACTGTTTCACCCATATAAATTAATAGCCAGGACAAGAGCTACGCTGAAAAATGCGTCAAAAAATGCGATGAGAAACGTGCCTAAAAACGCAACAAGGTTTTCGATGAAGTTTTGACGCTTTCCACTGATTCCTATGGGGATTTTCAGTGCTGAAAACGCTTCAAGAATTGACATGACACTTCTTTTTCAGCACCTAAAACAGCTTCCAAAGCAGCGCCTAATATGCGCATAAAAACCTCGTCGTGTGTGAACTACAACACTGTTTTACATAGGAATCAAAGAAAATGAACTGGGGGCATTTTGGAGACTTTTTTGATACTATTTTGGGAGCGGAAACACTGCGAAAACAGCATCAAAATCAGCTGTGTGAACATACCATAAGAGATGATGCTCCGGAATTATTATGTAACTGAAAAGCAAACATTTACTAAAACAGCTATGTCACAGGTTTTCCATAAGTGTACAAAACAGCTGTGCTGGCCTGTTTGTATTTTCTATCTTTTGTGAATAAGAAATTGATAGTGTAATAGTCTGACCATGAAAACATGTTGACTGCTACATTTGAGATTCCAGAACTGTGTAGAATATCAAATCAAAACTATGCGCCACATGTATGAATACTGTCTAGGTCTAAAATTCACTTTTTTGCCCATAGCAACCAATCAGAGCGCCCCTCTAATTTTTCCAGAGCACTATATGACATGAAAGGGGTGCTGATTGGTTGCTATGGGCAACAAAGAGCGTTTTAGACCTAGATAGTTTTCATACATGTGGCCTTATGACTCTTTCTGTGAGTAGGACGTAGCTGTTTTCCACATTCTGAGATGGACAACAATTCTAATAATTGGGGTTTTATCATTAAAGGGGTTTTATCATTACATTAAATGGTCTTCAGAATAAGGGGACAGTAAAAACAAGCAACTTTGCAATTGGATGTCATTAGCAAAGCTGTCTTGTATTCACAGTTTTCCTTATCTTATGTTTTTGTTTACACTGATATCCAGTGCTGGTCGGATCCCTTCGGATCCCTCCTCCTTGCGTTTCACTAGCTGAGAGCTCATTTACATTCTGTACAGACACCGGTCGTATTCACAGAGCGGAGCGAGCATTCCTGTGTCTCTCACTCAGAGTAAGGGACCGGCACATTTTCACTTTATACAGCCAGAAGAAACAGAATTACACTGAAGGGCTTACACAATCAGGAAACAGCACAATTTGTGTGGATCCCTGCCTGACTCAGAGTTGGGGGCCATAGCATTTTCTCTCTCCAAACCCAGCAGAAACAGACTGCAACAGATTCTACAATGAGAAAACATAACAGTTTTGTCCCGGTGACTAACTCTCCTGCATAGAAGTGAGATCTGTGCCGTTCATAGAGCTGGATTCAACTGTAACACATCTCCAGCTGTGAGAAGAGATCACTGCTCAGTCTAGACTGAATGCAGCCTGTGGTATGTATACAGCTCTTACAAAATAAGACTGATAGGGAGAGACACAGTGACATGTGGACTCAGACAGATAGGGGGGGGGGGTCTCGGGAGCCAGCAGGAACAGTGAAGGGGGGGATGATGTCACCCTGCTGGGAGGGGAAGAGATGCTCCTGCATTTCCAGAGTTGAGAAGCTGAGAGCAGTATGAATCAGCTGAACTAAAGGAAGCGATACATCCCCTTTAAAATGGTCCGCTTACAATGCTGTTTCACAGAGCCTGCTCTTCACAGACAGCTTCCGCTTCCTGGTGAGGCTGGGTGGTTCTATAGCAGTGGTTGGCTATAGAACCTCTGCTATTCCTAGTTGATCTTGTTACAGTGAGATGAATGCTGGGGAATTGTTAACTGCAGTGCACACAGCTACAGAGCTCTAAAGAGTTAAAATTTGTCAGTACTATAGATAAATAAGCTCCTGTTTTACTGACAAGACACAACACGAAGTGACATCACATGGTTGGCCAGGGCAGCTGGAGCTTAAGAGCAGAGAGAGGGGGTCGGTAACCTCGGAAAACTTGTGTACACAAGCAGTAGATCAAATCAGAATAGCAATGTATTTGATAATGGTCTTTATTTATCTTTTGCCTATATTTTGAAGCTAATCATTGTGCTAAGTAAACTCTTTTAAAAAGCTGATTCATGAACCTGGGGTTAACAGATGAGAGTTTTTTGTCTGCTGCACTATACCATTCAAAGTAGGTGCTTGCATCAATAGAGAGTATTTTATCTCTAGGGGCCCGTTTACACGGCACAGGACAAATACCGGTCGGTTTATCCGACTGGTATTTGTCCGCTTTTTGTGTCGTGCACACGGCCGCGGGAGGATGGATTTTCTCCGTAATGAGCGGAGAAAAGCCCTCCCCTTTCGCATTCACTTGTTCATATTCCGTCCGAAAACCGGACGGAAGAATGAACAAGTACAATGATTTTCAGGGGGCCAGTGGTCTGGAAAACCGCCGGGCGGAAAACCCGTGCAGTGTGGACTGCTGTATGGGTTTTCCATAGAACCCCATGTAAAAGTTGCGGCCGGTTTTTCAGACGGTTTGCAAACCGTCTGAAAAACCGGCCACAAACCGGTGCCCTTTGGGGACAAGGCCTAAAGGTGATTAGAAAAACAGATAGCTACCCCCATCACTTTGTCGCTGTTCCTCACAGTGCAGCCCTATGGAGGTTGTAATTATAGCTTCCAGTATGGTCCTAACATTTACATTATTCCATGTTTTAATTATAAAGGTTAAATCAGGGGATGCAATAAGATCATTTATGATTGCAGATGTGTTGTTGATTGATCTAGTATTGCAGATTTCAGTTCTGATGTGGTTTGTTCTTGATAGCTGATCTTATATTTGAGCTTTACATTACATTCCACTCGTATTAAGCTGTGTCTTCCGCCTGAAACTTTTTAACGTGTCCTTGTGCCCTATTTGACAGTGGAGAATTCAGCACTTGACAAAATAATTTAGCCACCCCTAGGTTAAATCTATTACAGAAGCAGTAAATAAATACATACATACATAAAGCAGAACATAAAGGTATACAAAACACAAACAGATACACCAATAGAGGGCACTAGATGACCATACAATATAGATTTACGTAACAGGTAGTAACTAAGTAGTCACCTGGTAAAGTAATACTTGAGCAGTTATAGTTGTAGCTTCTGTGTTACTACTTGTCTTTTTTTTTTTTAAATCATAAGAGTTTATTGATTTTCCAAAAACACAGATAATACATTTATGAAGTTATTCATGAAGATTCAAAGTTATTCAACAATCAATAACAAGTAACAAGTAATGGAACAAGCCACAAACAACACTGTCAATGCAGTAAGGAAATATCTGTAGTGTTCAATATTTACTACTTGTCTTTTAATTGCATCACAAATTATTTCCTCTGAAACAAAAATAAAAATAAATAATATTCTGTCTGTTTAATATGCATATATTATACATGAAACAGATATATAATAAACTTTTTACATTTTTGTATGGCAAATGACATCTATGGATACAGGGTATTTAACAAATAAAAGAAATGTCTACACACCAGTCAACAAGGCTGCTCAAAGAGTTTTCCAAGACATTACATAGGCCGACACCCAACACTCTCACTCATCAGCTGAGTGAAGGGGCTATGATGCTTTAGTGAGTGCTATAGGTTGCTTATTGGTTACATGCCACAGCTTTGTATATTTTGTAGTGGATTTGTTCGGTACTGCAGCTCTTTGTAGCTTAATCCCATGTAAGACACAGCTATTACCTAATATACAAACCTCCATAGGTAAACAATGAAGAGGTTGCAGCACTCATCGAGCACTATAGCACCTTCAATCATCTGATTGTGGGGGTGCTGGAAAATAGACCACCTTTATCTGATATTAATAAAAATCATAATACTCAATAATAAAAGTCCAGAAAAAAACATTTGTAAGGAGTATGTGGCAGAGCTGTGTTATTCATTGGGCAAACTAGGAATTTGCCAAGGCACCAAATGAGCATAGGGATCCCAGACAGTTGAAGATATGGTGATGTTTGTTTTGTGCACAGTGGTGTTATTTGATAACTGTATAACCATCATTTAGAGTTATCATAAAAGAAAATTGCCTTAAAACTATTTGCATGTATTTATATAAAATATATTATTTTATATTTATGCATCTTTATACCCTCTAGCAACTCCATTCCATATCTACTGCCTACAGTATGTAGGAGAACTAGGAGGCTCTTAATGCACATTTTTGATCAAACTGTAAGGGCCCATCTACCAGCAGCAAGGTGGTCTCAGTTCAGGTAGTGATCTATTCTAAACAATCTTATATCTCTTGGTGCCTTTCCTGACCTCCAAACTTTTCAGGGCATGTGGGTCCTAGCTATACTCTGGTCTGCTGGAGGAAACTGGGCATGATTGGGTGAGCGTCAGGGTGGTTAATGGCATGCGTTGACATAGTGTCATGTTTGGGCACTGAATTACCCAGGTGTTCATAATGCTTTTAAGATGGTCCTGTTATGGAGACGGGTCCCCTCTCCTATTAACCCTAACAGGCAGTATTTATGAGTTGAGCCCCCTCCCACCCTCTGAACAGTGATTGACAGGCTGTTAATGCAGGGAGAGGAGAGCCTCTGAATACAAATGCATTGTTCGCTGTTATTAGCCAATATATTTATATATCTTAGGCCTAGAGAGCTAAAATATAAATAATGAATAAAAATGCTCAAAACCTAAACAATGATGCTAACTAGTGATTGTTTAGGTTTTGAGTACTTTTACTAATTATTTATTAAAAGTTATATTTACACTATCTAGGCCTAAGATATATTTGTGGTTTAAAAATGGATTATTCCTTATATTATCTTGCAATGTATCTATAGTTCAGCTCTAGACCTGTTGGTTTATTCTAGACCAATTGTTGTTGCTTTCTGTTATTAACCAAACAGCACATTTTTTAGCTGTTTTGACTAATAAGAGAGTGTACTATATTATGTTGCCCAATCCTCTTTACTGTGTAAAATTCCCAGAATGGTTTCAAGGATTTATTTATATAGTTTCTCTTTCTACACAGTTTCATCATCACAAGGTGGGCAGTAAGTAGAGCTTTCTATACTCAAACCTTTAACGTAATGATTACCTCTTAGCCATCTTAGAACATGTCATTGACGCATGTTGGAATATAGCATTAGTAGATTAGATGATATTTAGAATTGTAACTTCCCTTTTAGGACAGATTTACATTAGTAGGGCACATTGAGATTATTAATGGGAGAATGGGAGGGCCCATGTTCATTATTCACAATTGCTGCAAAGAACTCCTCTGACTCTACAGGACTGAGCTCATTTTCAATGGAAACTTTAATTCTCAATATTCTTTTGTGGTGATGATAAGGAGGAAAAGAAAACTAGTCCAAAGTGTTCAGGATTAAAAATGTATGTTTTCTTTCTTTCAAAAAGAGCACCACTCCTGTCCACAGGTTGTATGTGGCATTACAGCTTAGCTCTATTCCCTTTAATATAAGTGATTAGCAATTCCAGACATAAACCATAGACAGGTGTGACGCAGTTTTTTGGGAAAAAAAAAAACAATATGATTTTTTAAACCTGCATCACCACTTTAACCCCTTAAGCCGAACGCCTGAAAAGTAAAAGTTAATGACCAGAAATTTTTTTTAGTTTGTGCCTCCTTGCGTTTCAACAGTTGTAACTTTATTTTTTCAATAACGCAGTTGTATGAGGCCTCGTTTTATTCAAGACGAGTTGTACTTTATAGGGGAATAGTTTAAGTTCACTTAAATAATTGCAGAATTTTTTTTCACTTTTTTTTTTTACACCATTCACATTTCACACTTAATAACTTGTTAGATTAATTCTACAGGTTTTTAAGGTCATGTGGATCCCTAATATGTGTGGGTTTTTTTGTGTTTTGAAATTGTATGAAATTATTTTTTTATTAAATATTTATTTTTATTTTATTATTTATTTCTATTTATTTTTTTACACTTTTTATTTTTTTTTTTTTTTTTTTTTTAAATCCATGAAGGGAGAATTGCGTTATTTTTTTTTTACAATTAGTAATGTATTAGCAAATTCATATATGCAAATTTCTTTTGGGTAATCTGGCCCGGTCGGGACATAGGAAAGTGATCAGGGCGCTCACAGTCTGCCCGGGGTTTCCCCTTTGGTTTTTAAAACAGACAGCCGGGGGGCTATTTTTAAAGGTTTCCTCGGGGCGGGACTGGGGCAGCTTTTCCCCCGGGACTCTTTTGGTTCACCGGGAGTCCCGTTCCCCTGACAAAACCCGGGGGGAAACCCTTTGATTGGCTGCGGGGTGAAAGGCGGCAATAAAAGGGGGTTTAAAGCACCGGGGAGGGGGGTTTCCCCGTTTCTCCAATGCTTACAGAAGCTGCGTTTGGGAAAACAGGGTTTTGTAATACCCCCGTTTCCAAGCGCTTGGGGCCCCAGGCCCCTGAATTGGGATTTTTTGCAGTGACGCCAAAAAAAGTCTTTGCAGACGAGCGCCCTGCCCCACCCGCCCGTCAAAAGACGGTCCCACGGTCGTTAAGGAGTTTAAAAAGCTTTATTAGGAAAGTTAAAGTTCTTTTTTTTTAAAAAACGCAATAAAAAAAAATCACATAGGGGGTTTTTTGTTTCCCATGGGAAACCCAAAACCTTTTTGGGCCCTTAAAGTTTTATCATTTTAATTTCAATGTTTAAACTGCGTTGTCTGCGGGAAAAAGGGAAATGTCTTTTGGAATTTGTGGGCCCTTAATGTTTACCCCTTTTGGGTTTTCTTTTAAAACAGCCAGAAATAACATACTTTATTTTGGTGACTAAATGGTTTTGAGGGAAACCTTAAGGTCCATAACATAGTTAAATAGCTGTATCAGTGATGAGCAAGCACAATTTCTTACCTCATTTCATACAACTACAGTGTGTTATGAATGGAATATGCTATGCAATATACATTCTTTGTTTGTAGGTTCCCAAACCCAAAACCCGCAACCCCCCTTTTCAACAAAATTTCTTTATTATTTGAAATTTTGTACATAAGTATATAATTTCTTTTTTTGGGTAAGGTTTTAGTGTTTGAGCGTTTTTTTATCGCAAAGTTAAAAAATTGGGCCCAAGGGGTTTTTATGGTGATTCAAAATTTCCAGATCATGCGATAATTAAGGTTAAAATGGGGTTTTTTTAATCATTTTAAAAAAACCCGCCCCTTTTTTCCCGGCGCTTCCTATTTTGGCCCGGCCCGCAAATTTGATTCAGAATAGAGGGAGGGTGAGATGTGTGTGCGACGTTTATGGGCTGGGAAAGTGTATGGGTTTCGATTGGCTGGAAAAATTTACATTTCCTCGTTTTAATTTGAACAGCGTTTCTTTTTTCGGGCCTCTGTGTCTCTCAAGCGTCCCTAGGGATAGGCCCTGCGCTTGCCTGTTGGGCCCAAACAGTCAGGGGAAAATTAGTCTATTTTCCCACAGAGAAACCCCCTTTTTATTAGCTGTGCCCTTTCCAATTTGTTAGATTAGGATTTAAAACATTTTATGTGTTAGCTAGAAAATTTTTAAAGCCGCAACTACCGCTTTAATTTCAGGGCGGTGGGAGGGGGGGTTGCGGGGGGTGGGGGCCCCGCGGGCGAAACAGGAAAAGGGCTTTATCTAAAAAGAAAAATGGATAAAAGTTCCCCCAAGACTTAGTGTAGAATTGTAGTGGAATATCTTTTTATTAATTTTTTTGCTATTGAAATATTTCCTGGATTTTGGGGCGGGGCCGGGAACTTATATTGGATAAAACATCATTTCTAGTAACTGAAGGTCCCCTTTGTTAGCTGAAAAAACTCCATTTTTTTAAATAAAGTTACTTTTTCAAAATAGGTGTTCAATTTTAAACCTTTAAACACCTTTTGACTGTTGATATATCCCCCTTGAAATTAAATTAAAAAACCCAGCAATTTGTAGTCAAAAAAGGTTTTTTTGTTCCCAAAAAAAATAGTTTTTATGTACAAAAATATACAGTTACGTGTTTTTTGGACTTTTGCGCACCCAGAAATTTTCCCTTTTGACGCAGCATTTACGAAAATTTTAAAAACGGGCAATTTTTATATTCCCACAGGTGAATTAAAAAAAGGTTTTGAAAAAAAATACATTTTTATTATATAAAAAACCAAAAACAGTTCCCGTTCCTTTTTTTTTCTTTTTGCGCCCCGCACTGTTAAATTGGGAAAAAAGCATTTCGAAAATTTTTTTAAAAAAACAGCAATTCAAAATTTTCCCCACAGGGGGAATTTGGGAAAGGGTTTTGCAAAAAAATTAAATTTTAAATTTATTCAAAAAATAACCGTTACGTTTTTTTTTGATTTTTGCGCCCCCACCCTGTTCATTGACCCCAAAAAACTATTTTTAAATTTTTTAAAACAGAATTTCTTTTATTCCCCAACGGTAAATTGAAGGGGAAAAAAAATACGTTTATTATATCAAAACATAACATTTTCGTGTTTTTTGACTTTTCCCACCCCCCTGCATTTTCTTGACGCGGGGCATCTACTTTAAATTTTTTAAAACAGAATTTTCTATATTCAAAACAGGTGAAATTGAAAGGTGAAAAAAAATACCGTCTATTATATCAAAACAAAAAACAGTTACTTTTTTTTTGGGGGACTTTTGCCCCAACCCACCCACTTTTTCATTGAGCAGCTTCTACGTAAATTTTAAAAAACACCCAAATTATTTTATTACCACAGGGGGAATTAAAAGGTGCAAAAAAAAGTTTATTTTATAAAAACATAACATTTTATTTTAAAATTTTTTTTGACTTTTGCCCCACCCAGAAATGTTCATTGACGCAGTTTCTACGTAAATCTTAAAACACCATTTTTTATTAAACCAAGGTAAATTTTGGGAAAGGTAAAAAAAAAATCCCGTTTTTTTAATCAAAAAAAACCCCCTTAGGTGTTTTTTTTGACATTTGGGGCCACCCAGCAATGTTCATTGACGAGATTTTCTAAATTTTTTAAAACACCCAATTCTATATTCAAACAGGTGAATTAAAAGGTTTGAAAAAAATACCGTTTATTATATAAAAACAAACAGTAGTGTTTTTTGACTTTTGCGCCCCCAGACTGTTCATTGACGCGGGCTCTACGTAAAATCTTAAAACAGAAATTTCTATATTCACCACGGGGAAAATTTTGAAGGTGAAAAAAAAAATACCGTTTTTATATAAAAACCTTAACATTTTCCCGTTTTTTTTTAAACTTTTGCGCACCCACCCATGTTTTTTGACCCCGGGCTTTACGTAAATTTTAAAAAACAGCAATTCATATTCACCAAAGGTAAATTTGGAAAGGTGAAAAAAAAATACAGTTTTTTAAATATAAAAAAACTTAAAACATTTTCGTGTTTTTTGATTTTGCGCCCCCAGACTGTTCATTGAGAAAGCATCTACTTTTAAATTTTAAAAAACAGAAATTCTATATTCACCACAGGTAAATTAAAAAGGTGCAAAAAAAACCGTTTTTATTTCAAAACAAAAACGTTACATTTTTTTTTTTCAATTTTTTGCGCCCCCCAGCACTGTTCATTAAAGCAAGCATCTACGAAAATTTTTAAAAAACAGCAATTTAAAATTTCACCAAGGTGAATTGAAAAGGTGAAAAAAAAATACCGTTTATTATATCCAAAACAAACATTTAAATTTTTTTTTGACTTTTGCCACCCACCCAACGTTATTGACGCTGCTTCACGAAAAATTTTAAAAACCCAGAAATTCTATATTCACCATAGGGGAATTGAAAGGGGGCCAAAAAAAAAAGTTTTTTAAATACCAAAACATAAAAAGATACGTTTTTTTTGGACTTTTCCCCAGTTCCGGGTTTTTTTGTTTTAGACACCTGTCCCTTTAAAAAAATTTGAATCCAGCAATTTTGTTTTGATTAGAGGGATTTGGGGAAATAGCTGTGTTTTTGCGTCTTTTAATAAGAGTTTTAAAAAAACTATTCCATCCTTTTCTAAAATTTTTTTTTATTTTGAACGGGGAGCAAAATTGAGGTGGAAAGCGAGCAAAGAGGGGGGGGTTGCCCCCGGAGGTAGGGGAGGTAAGGGAAAAGGTGCTCCTTCCGTGCGGGCAAACAACACGCATCCCAGGGGGTATCGTAAAGTTGCGGGACCTTTCAAGGCCCTGGTAATCGCTGGGTAAAGGGCCCTGTGAATTAAAGGGTAACGAATTGGGTGCCAATTTTGTCCTTCAGTGGTTAAGGAAACCTGCTTTAGCGTCTTAAACCCTCGTCCTCCCCGTCACGGCCACAAATTTTGGGTCATCAGCATCTTCGGCATCCGTCCAAATTTAAAGCACCCCAAATGTAAACCCGGGTTTTTACCCCCCAAATGTGGATAAATCCATTGCCCTGAAAAACCTTTTTGAGGGCCCAAAATGCGGTTGGAGTCAAAAAGGCATGTTTAAAAGTTCAAGAGGATAAATTTAGTTGCTCTGAGGGGCCAGTTACTGATCCCTTTCAGGGGGGAGGTGAAGGGGAACCCGGTCAATCGGCAAAAACCCGGGGGCGGCCCGGAAAGCCTTGCAGGGGCCCCTTGTTTTGTACCCGAAAGTTCGGGGAAAGGCAGAAAGTCAGGACGCCCAAAGTCCCCTTGTTGTTGATGATGATGGATGATGCCCAAAATTTTGGGAAATCCTTGGTCTTTTCCACAGTTTTTTCCCTTGCGAGCGCTTCTTTCAGTGGACGAGGGGAAAGACGTTTGGGGTAGTGTCAATAGGGGTTTCCCCCCAAACAAAAAGGGGGGAGGGCGGTCGCAAAAGGGTCGCTGATTTGTTTCCCCCCAGCCACGGTCAGCGAAAACCCCGCTCCTCGCTTATCGCCGTCAAAAAGGCCCGGGAAACCTTTCAAGCCGGGCCTTCTTTGGGGAAAACCCTCTGATTCACCCAGCGATGCCCCATTTTCCCGCCCTTTGCCGGTTAAACGCATAAGTAGAGGCAAAAAAACCTTAAGTGGTTAACCACCCCCAACATGTTTGTAAACCGCGGGCAAATGCATGATTTGGGGAAAATGGGGGGAAAACATTTGGGCCCAAAAAAGGGGGGGCCCGGGCCCAAAGCCGGGCCCTCCAAACCTGTCACCCCTTGTTCCGCCCCCTCCTCCTCCGCCACCCCCAAAGCGTTCCTCAGTTGCCCATGTTTCTCGGGAGTCTTGTTAAAGGGGTTTCACCCCTTTCCGTTTTAAACCTCCACCGTCCCCCCGAGTACCCCCGGGGCACCACCAGAGACCCCCCTCCCCCCTTTCCCCTTTCCCGCCCATTTTGGGACGACCTCCCCGGGCGTTACAGGGCCATTTCTGGGGCCAGCCTTCTGTCTTCCGGGTTTTGGGAGCAGAAAAAAAAAAACACTTTAAACCCCAAAAAACCAACCCCAAAAGCCAAAAACCCTGAAGGGTGGGGCCATTGCCAGGTTTTGGCCTTGGGGAAATGTTGCCTTTCCGTTGGTGGACACAGAGGGGTTTCCCGGGGCCCAAGGGATGGCCCTGTTTCCCCCCAATACCCGGGATCCCGGGGCAGGCATTTCTTTGCCAGAAAAGGGCCGCCCCTCCCCTGGCCCCACTTTGTATCTAAAATTTCAAGGGGCTTTTTGTCTGCATCTGTGCCCGGAAAAAGTCCATCTAAAACCCCCGACCATGGATTTGTAAGACGGCCAAGGCCCGCTATATCTCTGTGACAGTCATGGGTGGGGGGGGTGGAATGTATTGGGGGGTGACGGGGGCTTTAGGTGGGCCCACGCTCTTAAAAACCCCCAGGGATGGTGCCGGGGGGGCCCTCCCCTTTCCCCCAAGGTCCTCTGGGGGCATCACGTGCCCCAGGACCCCCAGGGCCGTGTTAAAATTTTAAATTGGCCTTGGGACCGTCCACACACAGGTCGGAGCTGTGGAGGGCTAAAAAGCAACGAGCCCGGGACCCTCCTGGCTGGGGGTGCCCCAAAAAAACCTTGGAGGCAAGGGGGTTTGTGCGAAAAGGGGCGGAAATCTGCGGGCCGCCCTTAAGATGGGTCGGCGGGAGCCTTTCCCTTGCCGGGCCCAATGTCATAAACCCTTGTGGGTCCAGAAAATTTCAAAAAGGAGCTACCCGGGTCTGGGACTGCCGGTTAAAGGGAAGGGGCTCGGGGTCGGGTTCGCACTTCCGCTTTTCGCCCCTGTTCGTCCCCCCGGGGGCGGGTTTTTGCAAAAGTGTCAGCTCGGGCCCCCCCGTAAAACCGTTCATTTTGACTTTGGCAACACGTTTGGAATTCCCCCTCCCCCATGTTTCCCAGCGATTTGGAAATTTAAGCCCCAAGGGCCATTACCCCAAAAAAGTGGACACAGGGGCCAAAAACAAGCAGCGGGTAGGAAACCCGGGGTGTTGAACCCCCGAGAGTGGGGCAGGTTAAAAAAGAGCCCCTTGCACCACCCTTTGCCATTTTTTGAAAAAGCCCCCAAAAATGGTCAGTGGGGAAACAATGCCCTTGTCAGCATGAGCATTGGGGGGGGAATTTATTCTGGAACGTTCTTTGGGAAACCCTCTGAAAAAAACAGGTCCCCCAGGGGACGGGGGGGGAAAACGGAAACAAAATGGGGGCAGGGGAGCCTTTCTTTTCCGTCAAACCCAAAAAGGGCCCCGACGGGTTTTCACTTTATATTTTCGGTCTTCATTAGGCCTTTGGTTCGGGGTCCAGGTAGTGCAAGGGGGGCGCATCAGCTCTCGGGTGCCTAAATCTCGGGGAAAGGTCAGGGGTTGGGGTTTAAAAGCTGTCCCGGAGGAAAGCGGGGAGGAGGGGGAGGAGGAGGTATTTTTGGGACACCGATGTTACCAAAGTCCCGGGCCTTTTGGGTAAAGGGGTTTGGGGCGGGGGAATTTGAGGCGGAGGAGGAAGATGGGAAAAGATCAGTTTGTAGGGGCCCCTCGCCCCAGAGGTTGGGAAAAATCAAGGCTCCTTTCTCTAAACGAGTGTTTGGTTGCTCCTTTCCCCCCAAACATGATCCCCCCCAATTAAGGCCATAAAAAAATAAAACAACAGTTATCGGGGGGCCCCCCCTGGACCCCCGGGAAAAACAAAACAAAAATCGCACTTTCCTTCCACCCCCCCAAAATTTTAGAGATTTAAAATGCGGGGAAAGGGAAAGCCCTGTTGATTGTAAAACTGGGGGTTTTTTCGTTGCGGTCTGCTTCAGGGGTTCCCCCAAAATTTGTCACGGGGAACAACTTCAGCGCCGTAACAGCAGTAGAGTCCCAAGGTAGGGTAGGGGGCCAGCAGCGGGCAGGGGGGCAGAAGCCAAAAGGGTGACCCTGGAAATTTTTTTTCCCACCTCACCAACGAATCCCAAATGCAGGGCACACATCCAACCACAGGATCGTTTAAGATCTTGGGAAAGGACTATCTGCGTTCAACACCGATGTTTTTTGCTTGTTTTTTTTTCCCGGCCCCAATAGATTTCCCGGGTTTCCCCAAAAAAAAGGGGGAAGGAATTTGGGCCCGGGGCTGGTCTCCCCCGCCATCCCGGGTGTTGCCCTTGCCCAGCAGCCAGCGCCCATATTCGGGGGCCTTCGCACAGCTGGAGGAGCCCATTACAGACAAACGCATCCGGCTTTCCACAGATAATGGGGATCGTTTGACTTTAAATTCAAGATAATCGGGCATGGATCTTTGTTTTGATGTTGTGGCCCCCCAATTCCCGGGGGAAAAACCGATTAGTTGCCAGTCTACTTCAAAACCCTTTTTTCAAACAGAAATGGCCTCTTGAAAATTTTTTTTTAAAAAATGTTCATTTTTTTACTGCAATTTTTTTTCTCTTTTCCCAACAGTTCATTTTGCTGGTTTTGCTGTGAGGGGGGACTGTAAAAGACGGGGAAGGTTTCTGAAAACACCGGTTTTTCCATTACTCCCCTTTTCTTAAGAAGTTTTCGCATTTTCAATTTGGGTTTTTAAAGGTTTATGTTGCCTTTTGGGGAAAAATACAGCAATAAACTTGGTTCCTTTGTAACAGAAAATTTTGGCTTTTAAGTGGGGTTTTCCCTCACAATTTTTAACCCGTGGTGAAAAAATTTTAAAAAATCATTTTTATAATTTTTTGGGTTTATGCTGCTTTGAAATGCAGCAATTTTTTACAGGTCCTATTATAAAAAAAAAAAAGTTGTTTCCTAAAAGAAAATTTGTTCTTCACAATTGGCCAAAGTGGTCAAGGGTCATGCTTTGGGAAATTTTTTTTGGGGATTTTTTTTTTGTGACAGCAGCTTTACTACAGGTTTCCCATTCTAAAAATTTTTGTTTATAACAGTTTTTTTTCTTTCACAATTTTTTCAAAAGGGGCTCAAAAAGGGGGAAAGGTGCTGTAGAAACAGGAATAGGTAGGACACTGTTTTAAAGGAACATATTGCAAATGGGGTTGTTTTTGCAAGATCTTTAACATAGCTATCAAACCCCGTATTTGGGACAACCCCTTTAATACAATGAAAAAAAATGAAACAAAGACATGGTGGGGATTCCAAACCCATTTTAAAAATGGTTTTTTTTTAGAATTTAAAAAACTAAAAAAATTTTTTCATGTACAAAATAGCTGTTAAAAAAAATTTCCCCTGAATTGGGACAAGGGAGGGGAAAAGGGGAAAAATTAACCCGAGTAGGGTTAAAATTTAGAAGGGCTGGAGAAAGGGGGCACGGACAGGGGAAAAAAAGTAAAAGAGGACCATTTCCCCAAACACGTTGAGTAAAAAGAGAAAAAGAATGCCAAGAATTTAAAAAACCCCCTGGGGTTTTAACGGAGCGGTTTTAAACCCCCAGTATTTCCAAGTGAAGCCAAATTGGTCCCCCCACTCCCTACGGGGGGCAAAAACGGGTAACCCCGGTATTGAAATGTGTTTCAGGGGGAAGGGGTGGAGTTTTTCCACTTTCGCTTCCGCCCTCTGCTTCGAAAGGGGCAGTTTTTCGTTTTCTGCGGGCTCAGGGCCCTTTTAAAATTTCGTGGGTTTAAAAGAAGAGGACGCCAGCCTGGGCCCTTTTACCGCACCCACTGTAACTCCGGCCCCGGGTCATGCTGTGGCCCCCGGACAAAGGGGGAGTCAATTTTCCAGTGGGAAATTTTAAAATTTGGGGGGTTGAAAAGCTCCTTTTTTTCCCCCCACTTTTTAAATGTGGGGGTTCATGCAGGTTTGGGGCTCATTTCTGTGGCCCCGGACAGGTTTTAGTCAAAAATCCCGTGAAACAAAATGGTGGTTGAAAGGGCTCCCTTTTTTCCCGGGACTTTTTAAATGTGGGGGTCATGCAGGTTTTGGGTCATGGGTGTGGCCAAGGGCAGGTTTTTAGTCAATTGGCCAGGTTTAAAATAAAATGGTGGGGTTTAAAGGGCTCCCTTTTTCCCGGGAAATTTTTAAATGGGGGGGTTATGAGGTTTTTGGGGTTTATGGGTGTGGCCCGGGGCAGGGTTTTTGTCAATGTTTCCCGTGAAACTAAAATGGTGGGTTTTGGAAAAAATCCTTTTTTCCGGCACCTTTTTTAAAAGGGGGGTCATGCAGGTTTGGGGCTCATGCTTTTGGCCCAGGACAGGTAAAAGTCAAAAGTCCAGTGAAACTAAAAAGGTTTGGGGGGGGGAAAGACCCTTTTCCGGCACTTTTTTTAAAAGTGGGGGTCCCTGCAAAGGGGTTTTGGGGGTCATTTCTGTGGCCAGGGGCGGTATAGTCAATGTCCAGTTTAAAATAAAATGGGTGGTTTTGGGAAAACTTTCCCTTTTTCCCGGCCCCTTTTTTAAAAAGTGGGGGGGCATGCAGGTTTGGGGTCATCTGGGGCCCGGACAGGTTTAAATCAATGTCCAGTGAAACTTAAAATGGTGGTTGAAAGATTTCCTTTTTTGGGACTTTTTAAATGTGGGGGGGGGTTTATGCGGTTTTGGGGGCCCTGCTGTGGCCAGGACAGGTATAGTTTAATGTCCCTTTTCAAAATAAAATGGGGGTTGAAAAGGGCTCCTTTTTGCGGGGAATTTTTAAATGTGGGGGGATTTGGGGTTTGGGGGTCATGCTGCGTTCCCCGGGGCGGGGTTTTTCAAGTCCAGTTTTTAAATAAACATGGGTGGTTCAAATCATTTCTGCCTTCTGGCACTTTTTAATTTGTGGGTGTTTTCAGGTTTAGGGTCAGGCGTGGTACAAGAAAGGGTAGTAAATGGTTGTGGGCTTTTTTTTTTTGACCCTTTTTTAACCCAAGGGTTTGCCTAAGATGTAGCCCCGTAAACCATTTGATTTTTTGTGGATGTTAATTTTTAGGGTTCTCCAGCCTTGTTTGAGTGTAATAAAAGAAGGTGTTGTTGCTTCCCATTGACTTTAATGGCATCGTTTTTAATCGATCTCCTTTTCGGGAAAAAAACCCATCGGGAAAACTGGCCCACTATTGACTTTTCGATCGGGTCTCGATTGCCAACGCAATCGCCTTTAAAAAAATTTGTAAGGTTTTAGTTGTTATGTTTCTGCCCAAATTTTCCCATATAAAATACTGTGTCATGTTTGTCACCATAAACTAAAGGACATTTGTATTGTTAAAAGGGTTTTATATATTTATCACCATTGTGCCAAAATAATAGAGTACATGCTTTTTCACCCCCAAAACTTTATGTGTTTTTACCCTGCTTCATCCCACCCAAAAAGGGGATGGCTTTTCACAAACTACAATTTTAAAATTTTCCCAAAAAAGGCCCCATTTTTTCCGCAGGGTTGTGGCCCAAAATTTAAGCCCAATTAATAGGGGGGTGGGAAATTAGACTTACAGTTTTAAAACCTTTCACCAGAATTTTTCCCAACACTATGAAAAAATATGGTGCATTGTAAAATGTAGTCTAATTTTACACTGTCTAATAGTAAGATAGTATTGATAAATTTGCCCCATTGTTTTTCTGAATGAGGGCATTCCCATATTAAAATAACTAAACTAATAACAAAACTCAAAAATGGTCATAGAGATGCCTTTTAAAAGCTCTGTCTGGGTGCTGTGTTAGAAAACTTTTCCGCCCCTGTAATCTCTTACATAGGACTCATTTTTGAAAGTTCATACTATACATTCAACTTTTGCTGATAGTCGATGAAGTATTCACAAATAAAAAAAACTGGATTTTGTAGCAATAGAAAAATTATATAGATAGTACACTGAAGAATTAATTATTTTGAATGAAAACTAGTCAATGAGATAAGAAGTTCCATATCTGGAAGGTGCCAATTGTAGGTCACAGCCAGCACCTTCATTCAGCTGTAGATCGCCCTCTCTCCACTCCGACACCGGGTGAATGTGTGGGGAGTGTATGACCGGGGGCAGGACCTGGGCGTAACCCGACTGGAGCTCTCTCTCACTTCCAACAATTAAACAAATGGCCCATTCTCTTAAACCATAGCTTATGGTACCCAAAGGCCTACAACCTTAGATTTTTCGTCCCCACCTGTGGAACTATGATCTTTGAAATGAGAAAGCCCCTTTAAGCATCACTGTGACCAATTAATGATATATTCACCCCTATACTTGTGCAACAATAGTATCTCGGAAGGAGACAGATAATCCAAATAACTAAAACTTTGGTCACAATAGTCTACCAACAATTCAAAGCCTAGATTAATGAGCTTCTTTTTTTTCCAAGTTTACAAGATCTCCATCTGTAATAAGGATATTCTTCAAGAAATTAAACATCTAGTTTTTGAATTCTGTTCGAATAATCTTCTATTAAAACTAAGATACTAAGATGACAAAGAACGTAACAATTTCATTCTTTCAACACAACTGTTAATGGTACTTTCAGAAAATTACTGGTAAGTACTATCATGAAAAAAAATAAAAAAAATAAACGGGAAATAAATCTCTCCCAGGAGAAAAATGTATAGTCAAAGAAAAAGTAAATGATTCACTGGACTCGACTATAAAACTTAGCTTTTACTAAAGACTATTAAAAAGGAGTGCAAATACACTCCCAGTACCCAACAAGTGAAAAACACTATCCCTAAATAACCCTATATGGGATGCTACCTATCACAATTATGGGATAATCGTCCCGATAAGGACGGACCCACCAGGAACCTAAAGGGAAAAATTCTCCCTATTAAGCCCTAAACACAGGACAATAATGTATATATATCTTAATTTTCCTGTGCACAAAAATACATCAAAAAGAAATACAAAACACCCCTAAGCCCAATAAAGACTGAATACAACAAACAAGGCTATATTCATTAGCAAGCCCTACTATCATGGACACAACACCACCTTTGAGACTCAACCAAAACCTGTCTCTAATAACTGTTTTCTCCTATTCGTGACCAGGCACATTTTTGTGGTTTTTTTGTACTTGCAGGTTTGAAACCTATGATGCCTTTTCACGCTTGATTATTCAATAATTGTTTCACCAATGATGCATATGACTATTTTTCAAGTTTTTTCTATTGAAAATGTTGTTGGTTGTGAGAAGAAACACCTTCTATCACCAATTAGATTGTTAACAGCCCTCAAGTTCTCAAAGATGTGTCTCAATTGGTGCATAATTGCCAAACAGGAAATGTAGGAAACTTTAACAGTCTGACGTTCTTGTATTTCTCAGTCTTTGTCAGTGTTAGCTTGCTATGTTCAGTCTTGATTTGTCTCTGGACTCTAAAGTCCTCTTGTTTGAGTCAGGGTCAGTAGTAACTTAGGTATTTGTGCAGGGACAGAAAGGGTGACATGTATGAACAGGGCCTGCGTCAGAATTATGGCCTCAAAAGTAGACTAGTTCTATAGATATATGAACAGGTGTACTCCAAACTTTGGTGCAATAAGTGCCTCAATACCGTGCCAAAGACACTTTTTAGTGCACCAAACCTTTTGGGGCGTTCTGGGGGCTTGTTTCACCACATTAGTAGAAGTAGACACATTTATGATTCTTTGACGCCAAAACTTTTGCGCAGAACATTTAGAACAGCCAGACCAAGTTAAAGGTGGTCTACCTGAGCTTGAGTTGTCGTATTGGCACTAGACTGCGCCTGTATGTATGAACTGCAGAAGAACAGGATCATACATTCTGGCATAGTCTATACCACATTAAAGTGATTTAGAACTGGTCTATTAGTGCCAGAATTCATACATGTCATCCAAAGGGTTAGTGGTGTCAGGTGTTAGGGTGAACATTAATGAAAGATTTAGGGAAGAATTCAGAGACAGTAAGGGGCAGTTCGTGCTCTCCCTCAAGCTTGGTTCCATTTATGGTGCCATCTCATGTCTCAGATATCGTCTGTCTGGTCACTCATCAAGGTCTGTTATTTATTGGTAAATTTCTCTTTTGCGTCTGGTATATGCTTTATATAATTGTTTACCGAGATAGCTTGGTTGGCTTCAATTCAGCGCTATTGAAGTCCTGAGGGTATACGAGTACTTGGAGCCACAGTTAAGATGCAAGAAAGGTGACTGCTATAAGTAATGTCAAATTCTGTCATCTTATGTCAAACAGCATCATTACCAAAAAAAACAACAAGCTATAATCAAAGTTTTAAAGTGAAATATTGAAACTAAATGGATCCCTCAACATACAGTATTAATTGGTTCTGAGACAACCATTGAATGTTAAAACACTTGCAAGTTGAAACCATGACTCTAAGAAAAACTGGTAATTGGTTCTAAGTTCTAAAAATGTCAAATCAATAAACGGCAAAATGAAGATTACATAAAATAAAGCAGACAGTTAATACAGATAAAGCAAGTCCTTACATATAACAATCATAAAGAGCTGCTGGAATCTGTAAATCACTTCTTATTCTGAGGATGGTAGGATGGGTCATGTACTTGATACAGAATGGACAAGAAGAAAATAAAATTGGGCTGCCCTAATCGGGTGCCCGAAGATGCTGCTCATCCAGGCACATGAAAAGAAGAGTAAAGAACATGTCAAACCACACACCAGCATGTAGAGAGGCACTGTTAGAGAGTCAATCAATGTATACACTTCAGTAATACAGGGGTATCACGAGTAAAGAATTCATGATGATTGGCTGGATCTCCAAGTCACATATGCCACAGATCGGCAGTCTGGAACATGGTATGATGAGTCTGCTTTTAAGATGCAATTTTTTAGGCAGGACCATTTCATAATTAAATATTGTATCCTGAAGCCATTGTAACTTTAGGGATCACTATATAGAAAGCACACTGGTCATTCCCTAAGGCAAATCATGGAGTATAATACACAACGTGGATGTTCTCAGGCTGGTTAAATATGACCTTTCATCCAACTAGACTTGAAGAATACAGGTTTTTCTTCCAAATACTATTAACCAAGAAAGGTCAAAGAGTATAAAAAGACAGTCTAATATTTCACCTTTCTTAGCTTAAAATGGTTTTCTATTGTTCTTACTAGATGATTTATTTCAGGATTTCTTAAACTATAAGAATGGCATGTTTCACCATTCAAATAACAATACATTGATAAGACGATTTATTGTCTTTTCTGAGGTGATATTTTCACAAAAGGAGTACATCCCTCACATTTTAGTAAAAGTTGTAATTATGCCCAGTGTCAATATTTTGTATGGCCAGCATTATTGTCCAGTATTTCCTTAACTCTCTTGGGCATGGAGTTCACTAGAGCTTCAAAGGTTGCCACTGGAATCCTCTTTCACTCCTCCATGACAACATCACAGAGCTGGTGGATCTTAGAGACCTTGCGCGTCTCCATCTTCCATTTGAGTATGCCCCACAGATACTCAATAGGGTTTAGGTCTGGAGACATGCTTGGCCAGTCCAGCACCTTTACCCTCATTTTCTTTTGCAAGACAGTGGTCGTCTTGGAAGTGTGTTTGGGGTCATTATCACATTGGAATACTGCCCTGAAGCCCAGTTACCCAAGAGAGGGGATCATGCTCTGCATGTCTGTTTGTCATGGTACATGTTGGCATTCATGGTTCCCTCAATGAACGGTAGCTTTCCACAGCCAGCAGCACTCAAGCTTTTCACAGTGGGCAGAACTCATGAATCCCCAAACCATGATACTCACAACACAATGCTTGAATGTAGGCAGAGCACACTTGTCTTTGTAGTCATCACCTGGTTGCCATCACACACGTTTGACACCATCTGAACCTAACAAGTTTATGTTGGTCTCATCAGACCACAGGACATGGTTCCAGTTATCCATGTCTTTAGTCTGGTGCTGCTTCCTCTATTTGTTTTGTATTACTCATCTTTAGAAGAGGCTTCCTTCTGGAAAGAAAGTCATGCAGATCAATTTGATGCAGTGTGTGTCATATGGTCTGAGTGCTGACAGGCTGACTCCCCAACCCTTTAACCTCTGCAGCAATGCTGGCAGCAATCATATGTCTATTTTGAAAAGACAATCTCTGGATGTGAAGCTGAGCTCAACTTCTTTGGTCGCCCATGGCGAGGAGCAACAATTTTTTTTTTCCAGATCCTAGAAGTTCTTTGCCATGAGGTGACATGTTGAACTTTCAGTGAAATATATGAAAGAGTGTGAGAGTGATAACACCAAATTTAACACACCAGCTCCCCATTCACACATGAGACCTTGTAACACTAACGAGTCACATGATCACCTATGGTGGATGAATGGCAAATGGGACACAATTTTTCTAATTTAACTTAGGAGTGCACTCACATTTGTTGCCAGCTGTTTAGAAATTTAAGGGTGTGTTGTGTTATTTGGAGGGCACACCAAATTTACAAGCTGTACACTGACTACCTTGCAGTGTATCAAAGTGTGAAATCTTCAGTGCTTTCCCATGAAAAGATATAATACAATTTAACAAAAATCGTGAGGGGGTTTGTACTAGACTTTTGTGTGAGATATGGTATTTCTAGTGTGCAGTTTCTGTGAATCGCTTATGTGTTGACACACTAAAAAAGCACTCACAAAATTTTGGAAAAAAGTAAAATAGTGGAGCTTTATTCCATACCAGAAGGCATATTTTTATATACTGTATTTGCCGTTACACTGTATAATGTTGGTTGCCTATGAGTGAAGCTGGTCTTTCCTTAGTTCCTTTAGAAGACCTTCTAAATTGTATGGCACTTCATAGTTATCCCAAAATATTCACAAGCTCTGGATCAACACCATAGGATAATAGGCTGAAAGGGATGGATATCTGTCTTTTTTTCAGCCCTATATAACTGTATAACTATGTAACTAAGCATACATTGTTCAAGATATTTTACTATTGAGAAATAAGTTTTTATCTGCTTTCAAATATATTAATATATATTTTTGGGTCAGTATAGCCCAGTAGAGTAGTGAACCATATCTGTAAGTGGACCAGATATGAAAAGTGATTGATGTGAGCTGAATGTAGGTATCTGAAATAAAACCGGAAACTGATTGATTGAGCACCCCAGAAGCCTTACAAGCAACTGATCATGATCTTTTTCAGCTCTTCACAGTATGTTGAATTGTGAATAGTGGACTACACTACCCATCATTTGTCTATGCCTGTATTTGTATAATTGCTCTGCTGTGTTCTGGTATTTGAATTGTGAATAGTGGATACACCTCCAATCAATTTGTACTCTGCTTGTATATGTATAAAATGCTCTGCTGCTGCTCTGGTATGTGGAATTGTGAATAGAGGACTACACCTCCGCATTTTGTCTCTGTCTGTATAGTATAATGCTCTGCTGTGTTCTGGTATGTGGAATTGTGATTAGTGGACTACACCTCCCATCATTTTGTCTCTGCTGTATATGTAAAATTGCTCTGCTGGTGTTTGGTATGTGACATTGTGAATAGTGGGAGCTTACACCTCCCATCATTTCGTCGCGCTTCTGCTGTATAGTGTATAACTTGCTCTGCTTGTGTTCTGTTCTGTTGTATGTGAATAGATGGACTACACCTCCATCTTTTGTATCTGCTTGTATATCGTATTATTGCTTGCTGTGTTCTGGTATGTTGAATTGTGAATAGTGGTGACTACACCTCCCATCATTTGTCTCTGCTGTTATGTTTATTGCTCTGCTGTGTTTGGTTATTTGTGAATTTGTGTAATAGTGGGACTACACTCCCCTCATTTGTGTCTGCCTGTATAAGTATATTGCTTGTGTGTTATGGTATGTTGAATTGTGGATAGTGGACTAATCACCTCCATCATTTTATTGTTGCTTATGCTGTATATGTTATAATTACTTTGCTGTGTTCTGGTATGTTGATTGTTGAATAGTGGACTACTGACCTCCCATCATTTGTCTCTCTGCATGTTATATGTATATTGTCTCTGCTGTGTTCTCTGGTATTGTTGAATGTTAATAGTGGATTACACCTTGCCATCATTTGTCTTCTGCTGTATTTGTATAATTGCTTGCTGTGTTCTGGTATGTTGTAATTGTGAATAGTGGGACTTAACCTCCATCATTTGTCTCTGCTGTATATGTATGTTGAATTGCTATGCTGTGTTCTGGTATGTTGAATTGTGTGATGTTAGTGGGACTACAACTCCCATCATTGTTCTCTGCTGTATATGTATTAATTGCTCTTGATGTGTTCTGTATGCTTGAATTGTGTGATAGTGGGACTACACCTCCCAACATTTGTTCTCTGCTGTATATGTATTTAATTGCTCCTGCTGTGTTCTGGTATGTTGAGATTGTGAAATAGTGGACTACACATCCAAGCATTTGGTCTGGCTTGTATGTGTATAATTGACTCTGCTGTGTTTCTGGTATGTTGAATTTGTGAATATGTGGACTACACCTCCGATCATTTGTCTCCTGCTGTATTTGTATAATTGCTGCTGCTGTGTTCTGGTATGTTGGAATTGTGAATAGTGACTACAACTCCCATTCATTTTGTCTCTGCTGTATATGTATAATTGCTTTTGGGCTGTGTCTGGTATGTTGAATTTGCTGTGAAGTGGACTACACCTCACCATCAATTAGTCTTCTGCTGTATATGTAGAATTGCATCTGCTGCTGTTCTGGTATGTTGAATTGTGAATAGTGGACTACACCCTCCCATTCATTTGTTCTCTGCTGTATAGTGTATATTGCTCTGCTGTGTCTGTTTATGTTGCAATGATGAATAGTGGACTACACCCTCCCGCATCATTTGTCTCTGCTGTATATGGATAGTAGCGCCTCTGCTGTTTGTTCTGGTTATGTTGAATTGTGAATAGTGGACTACATCCGCTCCCATCATTTGTCTTGCGTATATGTATAATTGCTCTGCATGTGTTCTAGGTATGTTGAATTTGAATAGTGGAGCTACCCACCCTACCATCATTTGTCTCTGCTGTATTTGTTTAATTGTTTGCTGGTTGTGGTATGTTGTATTGCATAGGGATTTCTCCCAATCTCTGTCTGTATTAATTCCCCTGTGTTATTTGATTGCTAGTGGCTGACATTCTGCCCCTTGTAGCATTCTCTCTGCTGGCTTATTTGTGAAGACTCCACCCATTGCTGGCGAGGTTGGGCCCATGATATATATCAATGAACTCCAATAGGGATAGTTATAACTTAGTTTAGCGTTGGTATAGTCTGACAATTTTGGGTCAGTATAGCCATGTAGAGTAAAGAAAAAATTAAATACAACTAGTGAACATATATGTAAAGTGAACAGGATATGAAAGTGATTGAAGAGCTGAATCAAGGTATCTGAAATTAAAACGAATTAGACCGGAGTGCGGCACGAAGGGGGCTAGGAGGGAACCGCCTTTTAATTGTAAGTAATTCTAGGCTTCTCGTGCAAAAAATGAAAACCTACGTTCTACCATGCTCAGCTTGTGTTGCTGTTATATCTTGCAGCCAGTATACCTCCTGGACTTACCCACCAAATTATTTCCCTGAGGAATCCTTATCCACATCAGCGCCGCGCCTACTTTAATCACCATGTAATCATCACACCACTCTCCTTTCCCTTTTCTTAATACCACATTCCACCTGCTCACATATTGTGCCACAAAACGCTGCTCGATATTCATCATGAACCAGTCTGCTGTATCTTTTCTTTCTTCCTGCTTTTGCTGCAGGTGACATTTCTCCTAACCGTCCGGCCCACCCTCAATTATGTTCATCCCACCTCCTCCTCCCATAGGAATAACCATGCTAACCAAGTGTGTACTTCGCTTGTACATCGCTTTTCCAGTCCCTTTTGAAATGTGCTCGGTGGATACGCCACCGATCCGGTCTGCTAACAAACTCACTGCTGTTCATGACTGTTTCTCTCCAACTCCCTCAACCTGCTAGCCCCTCACAGAAACATGCTCGCCATTTGACACGCCTCTGCCCTTGCCGCTTCACCTCTATGGGGCCTACACTTCAACACACACCCTAGACTCTGGAGAACAGGTGGACACGGGTGGTGGAGTTGGCATGTACTGTTTCGTCTCTCCACACTGCACCTTACCAGGTTTCTTCCATCCTGCACTCTCACTCGCTTTCCCTCCTTTGAGTCCCACCCTCCAGACTCTTTCAGCCATTTTCCTCAGACCCAGCGGGGTTAGTGGTACAGACCTCAAGGTCACCCGCCGTTTCTATGGATCATTTTGATTGAATGGCTCCGACTCACTTCCTTCTACGTGAATTACCGACGCTCATCCATGGGTGGACTTTAACATGCCTATGATGACCCCCATGTCTGCCTCTGCTTCTGCAGATCCTTTCTCTAACCTCTTGTCTCTTGGCCTCTCGCAGTTTACTAACTCTCCCACCCACAAGGATGGGAACTTGCTGGATCTGGTTCTGTAACCGTTCCCTCATCTCTAACTTTATTAATTCTCCTTACACTCTCTCTAGATCACCAACTCTTATTTCCTTCCACTATTACTAATCTCCAACCCATCTCTGGACAAAATGCCCCATCTCCCATTCAGAAAAATTCCACTCCATGATCACTCGACGGAATTGTCACAGGATGCCATACAGTCCTCACTGACCCCAATCTCCTCCCTTTCTCGCTGCCCTGACCTGTGGCGTCCAAAACAAATATAAAGAAAATCTTTCACGCCACCCTAGGACAGCATGGCAACCCGCTCCCACACCGCACCACCAGAGTCAGACATCCACAGCCATGGCACACGCCGTCAGATCGCTATATGCAGCGATGTTCCAGATGTGCAGAGCGTTCTGTGGAGGAAAGTCGGAAGCTACCTGCAGACTTTCTGCCGACTACATATTTTATGCTAGGATTATCAAATAAGCCTTCACAGCGCCAAAAAAAAGATATTTCACCCTCCCTCATCGCAACGTCTTACACAACAACCTAAACGGCTGTTTGACACCATCCACTCCCTCTTAGGCTAAACTAGGCCCTGGTCTTCTGACCTCCAAGCTGAAGACTGGCGCCACTCACTCAAGAGGGGAAAAATTGACAAAGAAATTCCGGCAGAAACATCTCTCTCAAACCAACAAGCAGCTGCAATCTGGTCCCTCCCCGCACATCCCCAGCCTACTCTCGCTCTTGACCCGACGACAGAAGAGAAGTGTCCAGGCTTCTTGCTGTCTGCCACGCCCCAACACCTGCTTATTGACC
The DNA here is from genome assembly GCA_025379985.1 of Phyllomedusa bahiana. Taxonomy (NCBI): domain Eukaryota; kingdom Metazoa; phylum Chordata; class Amphibia; order Anura; family Hylidae; genus Phyllomedusa; species Phyllomedusa bahiana. Next base: position 10,889 of record JAODAL010019905.1, on the reverse strand, counting down.
CCATTCCCTCCCACCTTGTCCAGTCTATTTTTCCAGCTATAATCTCTACATAAACTGCAATCGGTAACGTCTCTCTCTCTCACTGGGATCTTCCCCATCTTCCTTTAAACATGCTGTTATGTAACTCCGCCGCTTTCTGAAAAAGCCCTCTCTGGGACCCATCCTGCACTGATAAACTATCGACCGAGTGCTCTTAACCTGCCCTTCATCTCCAAACTTCTGGAACGGCTTGGTCTACTGTCTCGCTAATCCGCTGTATCTCTCCGCTTAACTCTCTGTTCATTGACCCATCGTGCAAGCAGGTTTTCCGCAGCCCTACACCTCACGTTAACTGCTCTAACTAAAGTCTCCAATGATCTCCTAACAGTCAAATCGCAGGGGTAACTACTCATTGTTGCTTCTTCTGGATCTCTCGTGCAGCGTTTGGAAACTGTGAGCACCAACTTCTGCCTCAGCATGCTCAGCACCTTTGGCCTCCAGGAACAGCTCTCGTCTTGGTTCTTATATTACCTTTCTATAACCGCTCTTCAGTGTGCTCAATTTGCAGGTTTCTACATCCTCTCCTGTTTCCTCTTGCTTGTCGGGCTCCTCGGGGATCCGTTCTGTTGGTCCTCTCCTTCTTCTAAAAATCTATACATGCCCCCATTGGGACAAACCATCGAGCCCGTGAGTTGGCTTACAGTACCATCTCTACAGCGTGATGACCCCAATTATACACGCTCTCCCGAGAATTCACTCCTGCTCTGCTACAAAACACAGGGACTGCCTGATCTGCTGTCTCTGAATCATGTCCTCCATGTATCTTATTACTAAACATCATTAAACTGAACTTCTAGTCATCCCACCATCTTACGCTAACAGACCTTACCCTGACCTTTCTGTGTTCAGTGTGTTCTGCAGGCACCACAACTCCTAGCTGCGAGGTCCGCTGTCTGTCTTGGGGTTATACTAGGGTCGCCCGATCTGTTCTTTATCAGCCTGATATCCAACTCCATAGCCCGTCCTGTCACCTGCACCTCAAAAACCATCTCCAGAATCTGTCCGTTTTCTCACTTGTTGGGAACAACTCAAAACTGTCTCATTGTTGTCTTATTCATTCTCGTCTCGATGACTGTCAATCCTTGCTTTCGGCCTCCCTCTTTAAACTCTACCCTCTCCGATCCTGTCCTTGAATGCTGCCAGACAAAGGCTCGTCTGTTCTTTCCAGCCGCTATACTGATGCCCTCTACCCTGTGGTCAGTCACTGCACTGTTGCTATCAAGTACTAGGAGGTCAAATAAACTCATCCACCTACTCACTCTCATTAAAGCTCTCACTACTACGTGATCCTTCCCTACATCTCCTCCCTCAATCTTGTATAGGACCCTACCCGCTCTCTCGCTTGCTGATGATATCAGTGAAAACATCAATCGCATCCGAAGAACCTATGCCCGTCTCCAAGACTTTCACACGTGCGGCGCACCATTTCTCTGGAAAGTGCTCGCCAGCGGGCGAATACAGGCACACACATGAACTCTCTGCTTTAATAAGGGCCCTCGAGAATACATCTTATCACTCTGGGTACCTTCCTACCAGGAATCCCTTTAATGCTAACATCCCCCATCCCCCCACACTCCCTAGACGCACTAATCTCATTTTAGACTTAACTGTATATAGATAGTATATACGAGGGTGCAGGTTCATCCGAAATTCTAAAGGTAAAACAAACCCCATATTTGTATGTACATGGCTGGGACCATTGTAAATATAGTGCACTTCTTGCCCTTCGTCTCTCCGTACACCCTAATAGTATGTTTTAAGCTCTTGGAGCAGGGCCCTCAATCTTGTGTGTCTTCATCTTGTAAGTCTTTAAATGTGTAATGTCTGTAGTTTAACCTCGCAAAATTGTAAGGTGTGCTGAATATGTTGAGCCAGCTATCTAAATAAAGATTGTATTATTTTTTATATTATTAAGTAAAAGGTTAGGCAGGTTTATGAGGCCCTTACAATGAGTAACCTGAAATATCCATATATTGTGCTAGGGCGACACTCAATTGATTTTCTTGAAGTAATGGCTGCAAGTTGAAAGGTCCGATAGAACCCAAATAGTGTAAAATCAATGCAACGGCACACAAGAGTTCTCATGCGATGTGAAAAATCTTTTATTTACAAGTTATAGTCGAGCTCCAAATAGAGAGTTACTCTTTAAAATGACATAATAAACTGACGTGTTGGTCAGCGACCTTTATCATGCATCTAACCAGTATAGAAGGCAATGGAATGAGAAGCGGACGTAGCCGTATAAAGGAAATCAGAGCTTGACTATAATGTATAGCCTGAAATACAATATATAGGAAAATCCACGGCACATCGATATATAATACTCAACAGGAACAATCTTGTTAGTGATATTTAACAAAAGGATCATGATAGTGGACAAAAAACAAATATGGAACTAGATTATGCGACATACTTGGTGACTAGCCAACCTGTATCGTTCTGGACTGCTCCTCAGCCGCGCATAGCTCCTTTAGGCGGTATTCTCTCCATACCTACTGTGGACCATTTATACTTCCTGACAATACCAGCTGGCCAGGCTCATCTACCTATATCCAAAATGTGAAAAAAACAGATATTCAGCTCACCTATTGTTGTACGGTGGGTGGTTGCACGGAGAAATGAGAGATCCGGAGCCAGTCTTTTATTGCATATATGAAGAAAGACGGTATTCACTCCAGCAACTCCAATAGATTTAATTCATGAATAAAAAACTTGTAGCTTTATTAAATTCCATTAAAAGAATCCATAACGGATGTCCAGTACACTTAGCACAGCAAACAATTCACCGATGCGTTTCGGGAGGTGTCTCCCTTATTCATGGTGTGACGTCAGTGTGACACAACTTCCTTATATAATACAAAGAGAAAGTCACATGATGCACTTTAAAATACATAGTGAAAATTAAAAACCTTGTTCTAGGTATAATTTTAGTTTGATTACTGTTAGTTACTGCTAAACTTTTTTCAAATAAATTGTGCTTATAGCTTTCAATAATGAAACATTATATCATACCGCTTGTTTAATCCTAACGGAACCCTGGTATTTAAAGGAGTTGTCTCCCTACAGAGTTTCATAGGATGTATGAATAAAATACTCTGTCACTTCCTGGTTCAGACTGACTAATTTTGCATACAGCTCCATGCTTGTATTCAACACTGTGTTTTCAGTTGCTAATTAGTTTCAGATTAGCTCAGAAGCTTTGAAACTACTAGCAAAAGGGGCTTTATTGACCCCTCAAACAAAAGCCCTAATTACAGTGCTGTTTATTTTAGATAAATCAAGCTTTTTACTGTCCAGCAGCACAGAGGCTCCCATGACCTGTGTGATGACATCACTCACTGCTATCACATAGAATAAACAGCAGGGGGGAGAGATATACACAGGACGGTTACTGAGGGAACTGAAACAAATCACAGTTCACATATGATAAGATTTTAAAGCTTTCACCCGTAACCATAGAGGAAAATTCCTTGGTACATAATGCATACTTGCACGTAATGCAGCGTTGATGGCCGCAACGATAAGATCCTTTAGTTGTTATCCAATTTCTACATGGTATCTTATCTGTTTTAAACATACTTGGTGACAACAAATTCCTTAGAGTGGGAGCTCGTCTTGAAACAAAACTACGGTTACGGGTGAAAGCTTTAAAATCTTATCATATGTGAACTGTAACACCAAAAAAACATAATATATAAAATTAACGTGTTCCAGTTGTAGGTTACAGTATGTGGGGTTTGTAGCAGTAAGAACCTAAAAACCCGAGAATAGGGCAGACATCTTTCTGATATCAAAAAAACACCTACCACCAATGTTTCCATGGCCTCACGACAATTTTTTGAATGTCATGCAGGGGATACGAGCACGTTTACCTGCAATGTAATAGAAGTTGTACACAAATCATTAATGGAAGGAGATTTGCGAAGAAAATTGTTATCTCGTGAAGCATGGTGGATATTTCGCTTAAATACCAGGGTTCCGTTAGGATTAAACAAGCGGTATGATATAATGTTTCATTATTGAAAGCTATAAGCACAATTTATTTGAAAAAAGTTTAGCAGTAACTAACAGTAATCAAACTAAAATTATACCTAGAACAAGGTTTTTAATTTTCACTATGTATTTTAAAGTGCATCATGTGACTTTCTCTTTGTATTACGGTATATAAGGAAGTTGTGTCTCACTGACATCACACCATGAATAAGGGAGACACCTCCCGAAACGCATCGGTGAATTGTTTGCTGTGCTAAGTGTACTGGACATCCGTTATGGATTCTTTTAATGGAATTTAATAAAGCTACAAGTTTTTTATTCATGAATTGAATCTATTGGAGTTGCTGGAGTGAATACCGTCTTTCATCTACCTTTATCCTACTATTTCAACCAGATCCTACTCTCAGATATTTACACTTGATGTCTGAGAAAAGCATCATCTGATGAAAAAACAACACACAACATCAATGACATTCGTTGATCTACCACTTATGCAGTAATCTAGGTCCATATAAATTTATTTACCATTTACCTGATCCTTTTGTTAGATATCACTAATAAAATTGTTCCTATTGAGCATTATATTGGTGTGCTGTGAATTTTCCTACATATTATGTACATAGGGCTTATCCAACGCTTTTCCACTTGAGCACCCTCCAAGAGCCCCCAAAATTAACCCTGGTGTGCATGACCTCTTTATCTATCCTGTAATATGGACTGTCTTCCTTATTAAAGTGAAAACATACATATATTTTAAATAAATTCTCTGACAGGAAAGATTCTGCTTCGTCCCTTCCAGCTTGGCTTCATTTACCAGTCTTGTACAATGAAGTAGAGATAAATGGGTTAATAGAGCCGATACCTTAGAGAAACAGGAAGGGAGCTCCTACTGTAAAATTCTCACTTTTCCTGGTTTTTTTTAAAAATATCTTTGTTTAAAATGGCGTAGTCTTTTAATTGAGTGAGGTTAGAAAGTACTTTATTCTGCCTGTAGTTAGGGCCTACTGTAAATTTAATGTAGCTTTTCAGGTGTAACAATTATTTGTAAACTATTTACATGATTCTATGTCAGATGTTGTAAAGTATCCATATATATCTTATAATGTATTCAGTTTTATATTTTACAATAACATACATTCTCCAGTGCATTCAATTTACTTTGTCAAAGACAAGAATATAAAGCCAGGTAAATATAACAAGATTACTGAAAATATGTTTGAAATAATACATACAGCAATGTAAAATTGAAAAAAAATTAGCTTTTGCATTACCTAGCAGGATAGACTATGACACAAAAACGTGTTATAGACTATCCATTTACAGTAGATAATGCAAAAGTTATGTTTGTATCTGTTTTACATCAAACTATATATTTACATTTTTAGACAGATCTTTACCAGTTTTGTTACATACCTGTACACCTGGCTACATATGTCCGGTCTTTGACAAAGTAAATTGCATACACTGGAGCATATATGTTAACTTAAAAAAAACAAAACTGAATAATAGTGACTAAATATAAAATAAAATTAAAAAATAAACAACTTAATAGCTGAATTCAGCAAATCGGCATGTACCGCGTTATCACGGTGGTTGAAATATTCAGCCAATCAGCATGCACATTTCAAAAAGCGTGGCTGACAAAAAGCAGTGAGAATTCATGCTTTAGGAGTGCACATGATTGGCTGAATAATCCAGCTGACTGCTTTGTGCCTATAATGATGGCTCCTCACAATGTCTCTGGCAAATGCTGCTTAGAGGTATATTGTAATGTGCGGCTGTATATAAAGTTAGAATGGCTATTGAGAGGCCTTGGTAAAAGCGAACAATTGCAACTTGAGGCCATTCCAAATTGGGGTTTACTATACATATCGGAAAAAGCTACTGGTTTAAGCATATTAATAGAACTCTATTCACCCGATGGAAGAGAGCATCCTTTAGATTTCCACCAGACACATATACCATATTTTCAAGCGTATAAAAAAGTGCAGCAGACTATACTGGGTAAAAAAAGGAAGCTGCAGAACTGTTCAAGGGTCCCATCTTTCAGGGAGTCACCTTCACCCAGGAGACTTTCTCATTTGGGAATGTTCTATTCTTATTTCTGTGTGCATTAAAGGGATGGTACAGGTTAGAATTTTACTTTAAATTTGTGCTGCTGCTGTATAACTTAAAAGTCATACTTACTTTCCCACTCACCTTCATTCTGGTGCTGACTCTGCTTGGTCCCTCTGACTCTGCGCTGACTATGCCTGGTCTTCTATTGATTTCCTGGTGGCGGCAGTTGGAACTTCACCACTTTAACCACTGATTGGCTGCAAGCGCATGTGTTTTTTTTCCTGATATCACCATTCAAAGATTTTTACTTTCAAATATTGATGTGAGGAAAAGATATCTAATTGCTGTCGCCAATCAGCTACTGCAGCAGTGACATTCTGACTGCTGTAGCCAATCAACTGCTGCAGTGGTGACATTCTGACTGCTGTAGCCAATCAACTGCTGCAGTGGTGACATTCTGACTGCTGTAGCCAATCAACTGCTGCAGTAGTGAAATCATGACTGCGGTAGCCAAACAACTGCTGCAGTGTTGACATTCTGACTGCTGTAGCCAATCAACTGCTGCAGTGATGACAATCTAACTGCTTTAGCCAATCAGCTGCAGCAGCGGTGACAATCTGACTGCCAGGAGTAAAGCAGAGGTAGTGCTAGAACAAAGGGTAGAAGGGAAGTAAATATGACTTAAATCATGACAATTTAAAGTAAAAGTTTAATCTGGACAACTTATTAAACACATGTTTTTTGCAAGAGACTCTTCTACTTCAGTGTAAATCTTGTTGCATTGGTATTGCAGTAATTGTAAAAATGTTAAAAAAAACATTATGGGGGGGGGGGGAGGTAACCCCACCGGGGGGTTATGGAAAAAAGGGGCCAAATGGGGTTAAGGGGGGGAAAAAAAAGGGGCTTTGGGCATTGGGTGCATTTGATTTTTTTAGAGTCTTTGGAATTGACAGGGGGAAAGTTTTTTTTCCCCATTTACAGTAAATTTTTCCGGGAAGGTGACCCAAAATCTTGGGGGGCGAGGAGCCCGGGCCCCCCCCACCCCCGGGGGTAATTGCGGGGCGTAATTACGCCCTGCATTTAAGCCGTGTGAACCTAGCCTTACAGTTGTTATCAGAACCATAGAAAACATCAATTTCTAACACCAGCAAGTAAAAATTCAGCACAGACAAGCCTTTATTTTCATCTCAGGCCCAGAGACAGGTTTGACAGCCCCTTTTCCAAAGGGAAATTAGGGGTGAATGTACTAAAAACCTCTTTCAATCATACCTAACACAGTTTTTTTTTCCCTTTGACCCAATTTTTTTTAATTAGTTAATAATGTTAAATATGTCATATAGGGGTTAAGAATTGGAAATCTTTTCGTTTAGCCCCAAATTTGGTTTTCCAAAATTTCAAAAATGATTCCCCCTTAGGGAAAAGGTATCATATAATTACAGAAAACTGTTTTTTTCCTCTCACATACCCCCAAGGGGGTTTTTTTCCCATTGATATTCACGACATCTCTGTTCTTCTGTGTTCCATTTTCTTCAGGAAATCTTTGGGACAGACAAGGGTATTAAATTTATGGGGACCTCCTTTGTGTCTCAATAAAAATCATTGCACTCTGAAGGAACTTTCAATTTTTTAAACCGGGCACCAAAGGACTTATAAATTCACCACTTATTTCCCAAGGAAATTTTTAAATTTTTTCTCTGCCCACCCCTTAGTGTTTTTCTTAATTTTGGCTTATCAAAAGTATTAGAATTGTTGAGTCCTGTAAAATAATGTTACCAAAGAATATTTTGGGGAGAGGATTTTTGACCAGTTTTTTGGGGAGGCAAAGTGCTATAATTTCCAGGAAATAGGTCATTGTTTGTAACCCCCGGAAAAATTTTAAAAAAAATTTTTCCAAAATGGTACTTACCCCCCCTTTCTTCATACATACTATAAGATAAAATTTAAAAATAGGGACAAAACAGGGTAGGCGCAGAAATGTGAGGATTTTGACCCAAAATTTTTTTATCTTAGCTATGAAATTCATTGGGCCCTTTTTTAAAAAATTTTCAGTATATAATGGTCTTTCCTGCGACATTGGTTTCAAGATGTCGCACTGTTCCAGACAATTATAATTAACATTTTATGTAAAACCCATTTGTATTAGTGAAGTACATGCAATGATTGTTGGGCTAGTAGAACCTCTTACATTACAGTGTGATATATATGTCCCGTACTACTCTTTACATGTCCGGATGAGCGGCTTCTTTGGGCACCAGGTGAAGTTGGCCCCATTTTCATTTTTTCCTAGCACAATGCCTTGTTATTCGGCCCCCTTGAACTTTTCATCCCTTTGCCACATTTCAGGCTTCAAAAAAAAATTTTTTTGTTTTTGTGAAGAATCAACAAGTGGGACCAATTTGAAGTGGAATAAATTTATTGGTATTTTAAACTTTTTAAAAAAAACCCCAAAAAAAAAAAAACCTAAAAAAGGGGGGTTTGCAATATTATTCGGCCCTTTAAATTTCCCGTGCAACAAACTCACCCCAGAAGTTCAGTGAGGATCTTTTAATGATCCAATTTGCCAAAATGATGATGATGATAAATATAATCCCCCAGGTTCAAGTCTCGTAAAAAATAACCCTGCTCGTGATAGTCTCAGGGTTCTGTTTAAACGCAAAAAGGGCATATGAAGACCAAAAGGGAATCCCCGGAGGTCCGTGATACTGTTGTGGAGTTTAAAGGGATTTTGGGTACAAAAAGATTCCCAAACTTTAAACTCCCAAGGAGGCATGCAAGCGATCATATTGAAAATTTTGGGAAGGGATCGCCCCTGCAAATCTACCAAAACCCCGGGGTCCCCCCTAAATTTCATCTCAAACAAGGAGAAAAATATCAGAATGCAGAAGACCCAGATCATCTGGATAACTGCAGAGTTTCTTCAGCTGAGGTGGGAGAGTCTGTCCATAGGACAACAATCAGTCTAACACTGCAAAAATCTTGGCCTTTATGGAAGAGTGGCAATTACCAGTTACGGTTTCAAATACAACGGTTGCCATGGAACCAATTAATGTCTGATAAGGGACCACTGTATTGCAAGTTAAGATGCATAAATAAGAGTCTTAAAACCAATCAAAACATGGAAAAATAAATGCTCACCTATTTGCAATACTAAATATGCCACACTAATCTGCGGGATCCTCCAACTGCACATATACAAAAAGCATGCTTTTTTTTTATTTGTGGCCCTTTTGTAGGACCTTGCGGCTTAGTGCGGCATCTGTAGTATTGGAAACAGTTGAAAAATTAACTTTTCCATTTTTTAATTTGTTTTAAGATACTTTATTATGCACCCTTCACTTGCATTATTTCTTATCTATGAATGAAAAACCACGGTTGTTTAAAATGCGCCAGCGTTTTTCGGCTGTCCCTACCATGTTTTGTCCATAGTTTAACGTTTGGATGAATAAACACAAGTTTATCTTAGGGATGATTGCTAGATTTTTCACAAATTGTGATGCATTCTCTACACTGTCCAGGGTTTCTGTGCATTCCCCGTATACGTGGTAAAGCTGGCTCCACTTGTTTCGCTTGTCAAACACCCCTAAAGTCTAGAGAACAGGTTAAGTGAAGAACCTGTAACAACATTTTTTGATCCCAGTGCCTAAAAGTTGTGCTCCACCAGGGATAGCAATCAAGCCTAGTTAAAGCAGTATAAATTACATATTCATCATGACCCTATCAGTAACATCTCCATCTCCTTGACTTTGGCCATACATACAGCACAAGCAGGTAATTCAGTTCTTTTTTTGAAATAATAAAGGGGGCAGCTCTGAGTCGACACCTTTTGAAACCATAACTTGCAAACTATTCCAATTAGACTGTGCACTTAGACTTCCTTCACATAACCTACATCAGAAAATCCAATCATTGTTGTTCTGTTTCTGAATGGTTCTATCCTAAATAAACTTTTTTTTTTTATCAGCACCTCTGATAGTGTAGGGCAGATAAGAGGTTAATAATTGCACTAATAAGGTCTATGGAAGTTAATGGGTAATGGTCTAGGACACAGTAGGAGTTACTGCTTGTATCCCTGGTGCTATAAGGATAACGCAGGGTCAATAACCAAAACCCTGGGGGTCTAGGGCCCGTGGGAAGGTTGACCAAAATCCCTGGGTAGTAAGGGTAAATCTTCCATACCGGGGTCCAATGTGCTCTTACCTTGCCGTCACTTCCAAATTTTCCTGTGCATGAACTATAAAGATGACTGAACGGTCCAGTTCTCTCTCAGGACAGCATGTTTCCTGAACAGTCCTGCCCAAAAATGTAACTGGACAAGCTCCGGAGTTTGCACCTGCAGATTTTCAACCTTTAAGCTTTGGACCATGCATTTGTGCAGTGTCATTGGTGAAATACCCAACTAGAAGTATGGGGAGTGAAGTACCAGCCATGCGGAGGGTACTAGTGGACAGTGAGGCTGGAGGAGTATCAATGGGAATTCTCTATGAGAACTATGGATTGCGCTCGCTCCCCCGACCCCACACATACAATACGATCATATCGTACGCACGGGGAGATAAGCGGATAAGTAATGCATGTCTAGGGGCAGACAAGCGGCCCTGTACGCGCGTATTAGGCGAGCTCCCAAACACATGATGTACTGCGGCGCCAGTACATCGTGTGAACATACCCTTAGGCTCCAGCTGCTCATTTTTATTTTATTAATTTCAAGGCTGACTACCCAATTAACATTTAATTTGCACATGACACATCAGTGATTACAATTAACCCCCTCCAAATCCACATACCAGATACTCTCCCTT